>JALIZH010021280.1:0-36310 GCA_030522465.1 Rhipicephalus appendiculatus | reverse complement strand
GACTAAAATGCTGTGCGCACGACGCACACTTTTATTACGTTGGACAATATCGCTAGCGTATGACACGCGGATACGCTCGCCACACCGGAGAGAAGTCAACTAGGCGAACAAGGCGATCAAGCTGTAAACCACATAGCAACATCTTATCCGGATCGAGGTTTAAGACGGATCAGGCTCGATTGCGATCCACATTACCTGTGAGATGAGCCCTCGCTGCCGCTCGATACCCTTGAAGTCAGATTTTGAAGAGGCCTGCGCGACTAAGGAGCGCGCTTTACACAACTTCAAGATTTTCGGCGCTCGCGCCGCAGTTCAAGGCAGCTTGCTAGTGAGTTTGTCTCGCGTACTCAAAGTCCATTGATCTTCGCTATATCGGGCGTCGCAATCGCAGATGCACAAAGCTGACATTTGACTAGGCGCGATGTGGTGCGTGTAGGTACATACTTCCTCCAGTATTGCAAGATGGGTGCACGCGTAAAAATAATTCTACCGAAGAGTCTGCATGTCAGTCGCAAATAAAATTTCGTCTTGTGGCTTACCTTTTCGGGTCGGCGATTTCCCAGTCGACAATCCAAGACGTTTTCGTCGCTTCACTGTATTCACTGAGCCATGCGTAAGCATCTCCGTCCGTGGCGAGGGCAACGCGAAGCACATCGACGTCCTCGGTGGAGGCTGCAGCATCTAACTCGGACGCAAAAGTTTCTTGGCAGCACGCCATAACTACAGTCTGCACCGTGGCGTGTGCGGCGTGCGTTCGTTGAGTACGACTGCGTACGATGTACGATACGACGATACTAGAGTGTACTAGAACGATACTCAACTCGGCAACGGGCGGACGGAGGCATGAGGGTTAAAAGAGGGCGTAACAGTCGCGAACGTTTCGGGGGTGCAACCGAGCAGCGGAACAGCCGCCGTTCACACCCTGTTCACACCCTGTTCACACCGGTTTCCTCCTCGCGCTCCTCCCTTTTCACCCTCGCGTGCGCGATCCCTCGGGGGAAACGAAATTACGCCTCCGGGTCACCAGCCGAGCACCCTAACCGCTATACCACCGCGGCGGAACCCCGACAGTGTTTATTCTGCAAAGACGAAACGCAGTCTGCGAAACAAAGTCACTTTTAACGCTGCACCATTTATCATACTGCTTTTTTTTTTTTTTTTTTTTTTTTTACAGTTTTCTTCGGGCCGGGTATGACCTGTTTAAATTCGCCCTATCTTTATGTTCATGTTCTGCTGTCAAAAAAATTCGGCAGATCCCACGTACTACGAGAATCGATGTCATCCGAAGGTTGCGGAGGGAAGGTGACTGTGGTGTAATTTTTTTTTTTTGTTGAGTGAAACGTTACGAAATGACGCTAAACACATGTACAAAATGTTATACGCACAGACATGTATGTTGACCAGTCGCAATTTCACACATTCGTATACAGTGCATCATAATTCGCGCCTGAAAGGGATATCCGCACACCCCTATACCGTAAAAGGCCGAGCAAGCGCCCCCCTTTCTTTTTTCGGGAGATCTTAAAGGGACCAACAACTGCCCAGAACATGAACTGAGTTGACTCCACTAATGGAAAGATCGTGCGTCGCACTGACTCAAACCAACCCTGTTTTTTTCGTGAGAGGTGGATTTATATTTTTATTTCTTCATCAAAAGACGCAAAAAATGACCTTTGGCACCTCTGGTGGCAAATACATGAACGATTCGATGTACCGGGCCACGTGACCGTTGATTGCTGTAGACGATCGATGATCTTTTTTGTTGGTATTGAAATATTGTTCGTTTCTTTATATTAAAAGATATTACTTCATAAAAATGTACACATAGGCCTGCGTTATTAGTATGCATTAAAGCGGCGCTGCCTTCGCGTGACGTAATGATACCATGCTCGTCAGCTCGTCTTGAGCAACTTTTAAGCGTGCTCATGCAACCGTGCACGCAGTTTGCAGGTCGCTAAGATTTTTGAGCGGCATAATTTTTCTACCTACACTTCGTCTCAGAAATGACGCGCACTGCTACTCGGCGCGGCCGTGCATAATGCGTAGTGACGTTTTCGCTGACTTGGCTTGGCTTGTGCATCGAGAGAGTACGACGCCGGGACAAGCCTCTCATGACACAGGCGCAGGCAACCTTGGGCGCAGGCGCACACAACGCGGTATAAATACAGGGAAGTTGTATAATGCCGCATCATCTCATTGTAGCAGCTTGTTATTTTCAAAAATAGTTGAAAAGCTCAAAATAGATGTGGTTAAGCATACTTACAGGAACTCCTGCGAAAGCAGAACGACGACAGCTTTCACAAATCGCGAGAAGGGCTGGCGGCATCGCTATCAATTCTCAGCGTTGCTGGAGGAAAGATACATCTGTGTTTAGAGCCTTTCAGATCCCGAAAAATACTGCTTGTAGAATAATTACGTGTTTTTGGGATTAACTACTGCAGCTATGAACACTACGAAGGGTGAGCTTTCTGTCGTGCCGTAAAAAAATGGGTCGAGAAAAAATCAGTTGTCGGTCCCTTAAATAAGCGACAAATAACCACCAATGACCGGTCCGCGACCAAGCAAACGCCCCCCCCCCCCCCCAAAAAAAAAATATATATATATATATATAGTTGCATTATCCTTCACCTTGAGGGGGGGGGGGTATTCCGGACACTGTCAAGTTCCGCCAGGCAGCGCAAACTAACGGGACACATAAGTGTGCGTAAAGTGTCGTTGCGTACCTGAATTTTCGCGCACCTCTGTTCTGTACGCTAATGGAAGGAAGGAAGCAAACGGAAAGGGAGAAGGCAGGGAAAGACTTCCGGTGTAGGGTAGTCAACCAGAAAGACTTCCGGTTGACTACCCTACACTGGGGAATTAGGGAAGGGGAATAGAAAGACGAGAAAGAGAGAGAGGAGGGAAGACAAGGAAAAGAAAGAGTGAGAGAGGCAGTGAAATTCACTGCAGCGTGTGGAACTGCACCGCAAGTCAGAGGCGTTCACACAAGCCCGTCGTCCTCAAAGAGCACAAGAGGGCTTTCACTGCCTTGTGAGCTGTCGAGAGATGTGGACGGTGCTGTAATAGTACCTGCACAGAAAGTGGCCGATCATCCAGTCGCCGCAATGCATTGGCAAGTACTTGTCTCTCTGGGCAAAACGAGGACAGTGGCACAGCATGTGTTTGATATTTTCGTCGGTGCCGTAAACATCGCATGCCGCACTGTCAGTCACTCCGATTAACGTTGTATATGCTTTCGTGAAGGCAATTCCCAACCAAAGGCGATAGAGAAGCGAAGCTTCGCGTCGATGAAGGCCGTATGGAGGCCGGAGTCGCAGTGAAGGGTTAAGTTGATGAAGTCTGGTATGTCGTATGTTTGGCGCGTTCCATTCAGTCAGTGTGAGACTGCGGGCCAGTTGACGAATCTGCCTCGCAGCGTCTGTTCTTGAAAGCGGAATTGGAACGACGTTTGCCTCCTGATGCGATGCGCGAGCAGCATTATCTGCGGAATCATTTCCGCTGATGCCACAATGTCCAGGTAACCACTGAAAGTCAATGTCGTGGCCTTTTTGTATTAAGTGGTGTGGTGGTGAAGTTTCCCGGTTTCATATGTCAACTGTTCGTGATATCCGCGTCGGAGAACTGACCGCAGGCACTGTAACGCCAGTTTTGAGTCAGAAAACAGAGTCCATATACTTGGTCTTTCTTCAGAATCGATGAGTTCCAGTGCACTACGCAGAGCCTGCGAGTTCTGCCGCCGTAGACGTCGTCGCATGGGAAGTGATGACACGAAAACTAGGGATGTGTCAGTTCACCTTCTATATCGCTTTTAGACTGAGATCTCGTTGCTGGACGACACTTGATTTCGGTGGACCCTTCCCTCTTGTATTTCCCTTTCACCTCGTGTTTTTTCTGGTATATATATCTTAATTCTGTGAATAAATCCAAGTTTAAGTCTGCGCTTGTTTGTGTCCCGTTAGTTTGCGCTGCCGAAATTTCACAACGTCTCTCATAATCATATCCCCTTCAGCGGCGGTGTGTACAGTTGTACAGATCGACTTCGGAGGCGCGTCACGCAACGTGCGTTTCTTCAAGAGGCTTGAAAGGCAGTGGGCACATTCGCGATGGCTTCCTGAGTGGACAACTAGCGGTCATTTAACTTCATTGGGCTGCTTACTGCTGCAGAGGATCACTTTGCCGGAGACACTACCATGTTGGACGATCGTTCGACGACGTGCCGCGTTCCAGGACCAACGTCAAGAGTATTTTAGGGGCGAAGCACCTTAAACAGTGTCCGTAAACCGCCGTCCGGCGTCTACAGCAGATGTAGCGCAGGTGCATGTGAACAAGCCGAAACATCTGTGAACAACAAAAAGGTTATAAAAAGGCTGTTAACCAGAACAAACAAAATAAAAGGCCACAACACCGTAAAAACATCGACATTTAACCACCCATCAATCAAAGCATATGACAGAACAAAAGGTTAACAAGAACAAAATAAAAGGCTGTTAAACCAGAACAAAATACAAGGCCACGATTCATGATCCGATGCACACTGCTTCGCCCCATCATCAGCATTCACTTCGTGGATATGGTGGATATGCGTGGATTTTTTTTTCCTCTGCTCTAAACGGAATACAACCAAAAAAACAAGCTGTGCGTGCGTTTTGGGTCTATTATTTTTTTAATGCAGAGATTGAAGCTGACCGATTGCAGAATAATTAGATATTTCAATTAAACGCTAATTAACATCAATTACTGAAACTTACTCAAAGCAACACATTCCTGCATTTTCTCTCTTGGAATGTAGTACTGAGTGCCTTGGCATAATGCCATGCGAACTTGACGCATTTGCAGACAGTGGCTCATAATTCGCGCCTGAAGGGAATGTGGTGGTTTTGGGACGGACCCCAACCATCACTGGCGTAGCCAAGGGGGGGGGGGGGGGGGGTTGGGGGGTTCAAACCCCCCCCCCGAAAATTTTCAATTTTGCTTGCGTATCTATACACGCACACGTACAAACGCACGCACGAACATACATAATGTATGGATTGAACCCCCCCCCCCCCCCGAAAAAAATTTCTGGCTCCGCCCCTGCCAACCATTATGGCTGCAGGGGCGTCGTCGGTTTTCCTTTTAAAAAATGCAGTACCAACCAGCCCAATTCAGGTACCCTGTTGAACCATTATGGATCTCTCACCCCCAGTGATGGTTCAGGAATGGCAGAGAGTACTTCTTGCGCGCGGCGTCCTTGTGATCAGCTTGCATCCGTCCTCGGCGGAGGCGTCGTCGTCTTCGACCTCGCTCGAGACGGAACCTTGTCGAGCGCGGCGACGAGCCATGACAAACGGGCTAATGGGCGGACGTCGCTTGGGCAAGCGTCGCGTTACGCGCGCACGACGACGTTGTCGCTTCTCGCGTCTTCCGCGACACAGTGAAAAAACTTGAGAGCACCGATAGTTGGAGCGACGCTAGAGAGAGAGAGAGAGAGACTAGATAAGTGTTTGTGATGAACAGCCATGTGTTGCTATATACGGAATGATGTGTTCGTCCACATACTGTAGGCTCGACTAGAGATGTGTGCGTGTGGACGCTTTCTTACTATGTGAACTTGTGCGAGCAAACTGTACATTACCATGTTATTTTTACTCGTTTCAGTGTGCTATATGTTTTTTTTTTTTGTTTAGCTGGTCATTGTTTATTTTGGGTAACCATATTTTTTTTTCTTTTTTCACTGCAGAACTTATAGAAATGCAGTAGCCGAGGTTATATAAACCTCAACCTCTCCACGACAAGCTAGGTATAACAGAACAGAGAGAGAGAGAGAGAGAGAGAGAGAGAGGTACGACTCAATGATTGGAGTGATATTTAATGAGGCCGATGTTGGCGTTATGGGCATGGATAGCCAACATTAAAGGGGCCATGACACGGTCACCCTCAACAATTAGCAGTTTTCAGCGTAAACAACGACGAGTGAATTGTCGTCCAGAGACTGACAGCGATGTGTGAGATTTAGGCTGCATGCAGGGACGCAGATTTCGCAAACCCAGGGAACTGTGTTGACGCGTCGTGATGATGTCCATAGCGGTGGGGCTGGCCTGCAGATGCTGCGCGACGAAAACTTTAAAATCAAAGCAAAATATTTTAATACGAGTTGTCTGGCTCCGGCGTGTGGAGAGCGTTGATAGTGCATATTGAGGAAACAAAAAAAATATATATACCTTTTGGGGAGCCTCCAAATCGTGTCAGTACACCTTTAAGTCGTAGACGAGTTTTTTTTTTTTTTTTTTTTTTTTTTTTTTTTTTTTTTTTTTTTTTTTCGTAGTGCGGCCGCCTCTCGAGAGAATGCTCGGGGAGTGATGAGCCGTTCCGCAAATAGCGCGAGGCGGCAGCGCGCGTTCGATCACACACGCTTTGGCGTCACGGTCGACCCCTGTTCGACCTTGGGATCGGCGCTGGCTCGGAGGCGTCCTCTCCTCTTCCACCTGCACGCCGATGCTGCTCGGATCGATCAATCAATGGAGCCAATTAAAGATGCATACCGTGACTCGCACGCCTGCCGATTTCCTTGAGGCGCGAGAAATGCAACTGCGTGCCGTAAGTGCTCCGCATATGCATCGGTGTTCACTCTCTTCAACAATGTAAATAGAACGGCCTACGTATACCTCGTACATAGGCGTGTGCAGGATTGCCCATATGAGGAGAGGTGGGTGGAAGGGGGGGGGGGGCAAAGCTTCATCGGAGCGCATCCCCTCCTCTGGTCGAAACCGAAAGACAACATGCTTCACAAATGGATGACAAAATGAAAAATGAAGTGATCACGTGCTTCTCACAATGGCCTGACTTTGGTATACCTGGCTTTCCGGGACCAAAGATGGGAAGTAAAGAGTCCTTGGAGTAAAGATAAGAGCTCTTGGAGTACTTAGAGTACTGTAAAGGTTTATGGGAGTAAAGGAGCAAAGATGGGAGGTACAGAGTTATTGGAGTAAAGATAAGAGCTCTAGGAGTACCTAGCTCTTGGAGTACCTAGAGTACTGTAAAGAGTTATTGGAGTAAAGTTGGGAAGTAAAGAGTTCTTGCAGTAAAGATAAGAGCTCTTGGAATAACGGTCTAGAGTACTGTGAAGAGTTATTGGAGTAAAGAAGTAAAGATGGGAAGAGTTCTTGGAGTACTAGAGTTCTCGGAGTACTTCGAATGCTGTAAAGAGTTCTCGGAGTAACGAAGAAGGGGGAAGTAATGATGTATTGGAGTAAAGAGTTCTTGGAGTACTTCGAGTACTGTAAAGAGTTCTTGGAAGTAAAAGTTTAAAGCTGGGAAGTGAAGAGTTCAGGGGCCTTTGGCCACCATTATTGTCAAAAACCTGCGTGGTCATGACCTTACTCGTTAAACAACGAGACTTTGCGCCCCGCTTACGTGATCAGGGGGGGAGCGCCCCCCCCCCCCCCCTCCCCCACCCCCTGCCCGTGCGCACGTCTATGACCTTGTACCTGCAGTGGCGACGCCCCTCCGATACAGTTTACAACCCGCCCAGCAGTTTCGCAAGCACTTTTGCGAGCAGCGGCAGTGTCAAATTATGTGAGACGCAGACGGATCGATTACTCGGGAAGCGCGGAAAAAGGGGTCGATCGTCCGCGCTCCCAAAATGGGCTGAAATTGCTCCGATAAAACGACGCGCTTCGTCGCGCAGCTCGGGCGCGGTTGTTAATAACCGCGACCGTGTTTTTCACAGTTTGCACAGTTGCTCGATCAGGAAGAGCTGATGCAGTGGCTGACATTGAGAGCGTGACTGAAACGGCAGCTGTTCCCATATAGAGCAAGTGGCGCTGGTAGGTGTAAAGTGCACTTACAGTACGTGCTACGTCCCCACGGAAAAGCTGATCTTTTGTCCACTTTAATTTATTTCCATTTACGTAATTACTACTAAGTTAATGTTCCCTGTGCTTTCCCTCGCATAACTGTTTGTTGGATTCATTTGGTTGTCACGGTGGACCAGTGGCTAAGGTGCTCGGCTTCAGGGGCGGCGCCAGGATTTTTTTACTGGGGGGCACCCACGACATGTGAGCTTCTTTAGGGGGGGCAGGGAAGCTGGGAACATATGCGTTATGTTTTGACTATGCTTGCTCTTGGGGGGGGCAAAGGGGGGGGACAGCCATAAATTTTTGGGGGGGCTTGAGCACCCCCCCATACCCCCCGCTGGCGCCGCCCCTGACCCGAAGGTCACGGGTTCGATCCCGGCCGCGGCGGTCGCATTTCGGTGGAGGCGAGATGGTAGACGCCCGTGTACCGTGCGATGTCAGTGCACGTTAAAGAACCCCAGGTGGTCGAAATTTCCCGAGCCCTCCACTACGGCGTCTCTCATAATCATATCGTGGTTTTGGGACGTAAACCCCAGATATTATTATTATTATTATTATTACGTTAAAGAACCCCAGGTGGTCGAAATTTCCCGAGCCCTCCACTACGGCGTCTCTCATAATCATATCGTGGTTTTGGGACGTAAACCCCAGATATTATTATTATTATTATTATTATTATTATTATTATTATTATTATTATTATTATTATTATTATTATTATTATTATTATTATCATTTGGTTGTGTGTAACAAAGAAACTAGCCCACGAAAAAATTCCCCTACTTTCGTACAGCAGCTATATAGAAGTCTGCAGAAAACTGGCACCCGTCAAATGTGGCAGGAATTCTTGTTCCAAGGTTTATCTGAGCAGCCAGATGCTGCGAGTGCGTGCTTTGCCTTGTCTGTCGCCATTGCGCATCGTCACCGAGTGCTGTCAAATGAACACCTTTACAAATTGGTGGAGGTGCTGGGTAAATGTTTTTATTATGTTTTAAATCTCCTTCGTCAGAAATCGGACACCGTCATTACCATAGGCGTGCGCAGGGTTCCCCTTCAGGGGGGGGGGGGGGGCGAAGGTTCGACACAGCGCACCCCCCCCCCCCTCCCTATTATGTCAATGTACGGGGCTGACTTTGCGGCCCCCCCCCCCGAGTCGCAGCGCCCCCCTCCCTATATGTCAGAGTATGGGACTGACATTGCGTCCCCTCCTATTGGGTGACGAGGGGAGGGGGGAGCATCCCCTATGGCCCCCCCCCCCCCCCCCCCCGTGCACACGCCTATGGTTATTACAGAACGCCGCTGGAAGACGAGGACATTGGCATAGAAAAATATCGCGGTCCATCACACTGTACCGACTGCGTGGCACCCAGCCGTTTCAACCGCGTTTTCGCGCTCCAGCGAGGCAGCTATGCTGAGTGAGCGCGGCGTAGTACGTCACGCGATTAACATCGGGGCGACATCGCAGAGGCTCGAGGCGGTGACATAACCACGGATGCTCGGGGCGAAGAAGCAAACAGGAAATAATTTTTTTCACGCCAAAAAGATATAAAAAAGGCACGAAACAACAACAACAACAAAAAAAAAAATCGGTCAGGCGGGGCGACGCAACCACGCCTGCGCGTCGCTGCTCTCGACCAAAACGAAGCGGTGCGTGAAATGTGTGTGCGTGTGTGTGTACGATGGCACCAACATGCGAGCGACATGGCATGGAGGAGGATGTACGGCGCACGAAACGGAATCAAGAACAGCGGGGCAGGAACGAAAATGTGCAACGGGCGAAGAGAGGCTTTCCAGGAGGAGGCGAGCGAATAAAACGAAGAAATGGAAGAACGGAGCAACCTGGCGCGGATCGGTACGGCGCGCGGAGCGGCCTGCAGAACCAGTAAATTCGATATTGGAACGAATGTCGTGCCCGAATGAACGCGGGAGGGGCGTAGCCAGGAATTTATTTCGGTTAAGGGGGGGGGGGGGGGATTGTCCAGCCACCCTTTGTACATGTTCGTGCGTGTGTTTTATTTTTATTTGCACATTGTTGTGCAAATAAAAATTATCATTATTATTATAGTATTATTATTATTGTATGTGTTCGTGTATACAAGGGCGTCCGCAGAACCTTTTTGCATGGGGGTGCAACCGCAGGGGGGGGGGGGGGCATATAGCCCTGGCAGCGTTTTTTTCAGTTGCCGTGACATGACAGGCAAGATTAGTCGATAGCGTGTAACGAGTGAAATTGAATGGCAATACTGAAGGCCAGGGCCTCAGTGTGCTAACCAAGCTGCGTAGGTTATTGCTACTGCATAGGAAAATATCTGAATTTCCAGGGGGGGGGGGGGGCAGCCGCCCCCACCCCTTGCACCCCCCTGCGTGCATATATACATCGCAAAATTGAAAAATACCGGTAGGAGGGGGGACGGAGGATTGACCCCCTGGCTACGCCAGTGGAACGCGGAACGTCATGTGGCTCCGTGTGGTACACATATTTTTTTCATCGCACTGACGAACCCTTTTCCTAAAGGAGTAATAGAGCGGGAAGAAATAGCGAACAGGGCGCACTTTTCCTAACCCGTGACCTGCAGTAAAAGGGGCCTCGCATACGCAATAAATGTCTCTTACTCAACGATAGCTTTGAAGGGACAGTAAAGAGAAACAATGACTTGATTTAGATTGACAAACTGCACTCTGAGAACTCCAATGCCACATGTTTCACCATCATAAGTTCATTATTAGCGGAGGAAATCAAGGTTGAAGTTCCATTTTTAAATTTCACGCCGAAATCTCCGCGCATGTCGTCAAAAATTTCAAAATGTATTTTCGTATTTTCGCGATATTGGCTCGATGAAATTATCTGAAAACTTCGTATGCTAGGTCTATGGCACCCACAGATGACAATGTACTTCATTTTTATCGATTAGAAGCTACGTAGGACCCAGTAGACGCCTTCAAAATCTATGACGTCACGGTGTTTGGTGCGGGAATCTCAAGGTGGCGTCTCCACGCGCATTTTCTTTTCGCGCATTTTCTCGCTTACCGAGCATCGTGTCGCGCTAAGTGTGATGTTTTCGGGATTGTGAAATTGAACTTCACTAATAGCGGGAAAAAATCGTTTTGCTCTTTAGTGTCCCTTTAAGTGAAGGAAATGTAGACGGTAACGAGCTTGCTGTTGCATCAGGTGGAGACAATAATAATAGTAATATCTGGGGTTTAACGTCCCAAAACCACGATATGATTATGAGACGCCGTAGTGGAAGGCTCCGGAAATTTCGACCATCTGGTGTTCTTTAACGTGCACTGACATCACCCCCGCACGGGCCTCTACCATTTCTTCCATCGAAATGCGACCACCGCAGGCCGGGATCGAACCCGCGACCTTCGGGTCAGCAGCCGAGCACCCTAACCGCTCAAACGTAAACATTCGGCAGAAGTCTGCCTGGTTGGGAAATAGATTATAGAGAAAAGGCAAAAAACGCCAACCAAGAGTTTTTATTTTAGGAACCCGACGTTTCGAAGCCTGACCGGCTTCTTCTTCAGGGGGTGAGATGGCCCGAGACCCACGGCTATACCACCGCCGCGGACAAGGAGTAGAACAAGGACGCCATGCAAATTTGTTCCGTATTCTTTTCGTTCGCATTCCGTTCCGGCTTCATGCACAGCGGCGCCTATGCGTCATAAATAGCCGTGGCTGCGCGTTCATTACTTATTCAGTGTTAATTACTCAGAGATGCGCTTTTCGTCGAAGGGTCGTCGAACTTCACGTCCGGCCACGCCCTCAATCAAATGGGATAAAAAGCAGGCTCTGCGTTAGCTATCGCGGGATGGCGCAGCTCTGCGAGGTGACGCCTTCGCACTATCAACACACGAAGAGAAAAAATAAATAAATAATAACAATTGTTGGGGTTTAACGTCCCAGAACCACGATATGAATATGAGAACTCCGGGAATTTCGACCACCTCGGGTTCTTTAAAGTGCACCTAAGTCTATTAAGTACACGGGCCTCGAGTATTTTCGCTTCCATCGAATGAGCGAAAAAAAAAAAAAACCTTTTTGGTGAGTCCTGCCTTGCCATGTAAATTACTCTCTTTAAGGATACACGTTAACCCTTCCTTGGTTCTCCTACGACAGTATAGCCATCTCCAAAGGGAGCTCGCGTGTCTCTTTAAAGGGAGTCATATACGTTGCTGGTCAGCCCTCACAAAAATGAGTCAAAGCACTATTTCATTTTGCTAGAGTGTACGGCAAGCTGTGCTTGTCTGATCTGAAGTTGCCAGGCGAGCAAAACAAAGTACGACGATTTCGTTTAAACAGACTGGTTTAATTTGAACGTTAAATGGTTTCCTAGCAGGTAACGCACGTTCGCACTGCTCAAAGTTCGGTTTGCGACTGTCGCTTCTTGGTCACATGTATCACCGAACCCGCGCTAATGCCCCAACAGTCATAATTAGTGTTCACTGTCAAAGCTTATTAAGCGCAACAAAAGACGGGACGCAAGAACTAAGCCCCTCGTTTCGTTGGTTTTACGTAAAAGCTTTAAAGATGAACGCATAATATCGTTGGCGTAGTCAGAACTTCTTTCTAAGTGCGGAACACTTTAGGGGCCCGGGCTGTCGTATGCTGTCGTCGTCGCTTGGCGTAACGCAGGCAAAACCACGTATAAAAAATTAAAAATAGGAAGGGAGCGATAAATGGGAAGAGAGAGAAAGAAGGGGGAAAATTAGGAAGGAAGATAGAAATAGAGAGAGAGAAAAAAAAAGAGAAAAACTAGAAAAGAGGGAAAGAAAGAAAGAGAGGAGGAAAGAAAAAGGAAACCGAAGAGAAACAAGGAAGGCTGTCCAGCTCCGCACTTCCTTCAGGCTTGGCACCCATAGTGCGAAGCTGTCCTAACCTTTTTTATTTACTGGGTGGCGGGGCGTTCAACTACCCTTTATGTATGTTCGTGTGTGTGTTTGTATGTGTGCATGTATATATACACTCACGCAAAGTTGGAAAATTTCGGGGAGGTGTTGCTCCCTCCTAAAGCGCGGATGCTCGCTTCCAGCACTTATTCTCGCTTTAAAGGGGTACTGACACGAGAATTTTCAGTTTTCCTTTTTTTTTTGCGTCAAATGGAAGGCCAAGCACTCAGGAGCCTAGAAAATGTACTGCTAAGCGTGAGTGCAACCTTGAAAAAGCAATTACAGTGTGTCTTTGAAAGCTAGTTTCGGTTCCGAATGCACCCTGACGTCACAAGATATGAGCTTCTCGTCACGTGGTCGGGCAAGATATCGTGACGTTTTCACGGCCGCTCCGCACCCACGCTCCACACCATGGCTCCGTCGATGACGCACAAGCGGCCATTTTTAATGTTTTGGTGACGCACAAGCGGCCATTTTGGAAGTTTTGGTGCCCGACGTCATCACAACTAGCCAGACTGCCGCGTGAAGTCACCAGAATTCGTACTGTAGCCTGACGTCACGCTAGTGTCGATGTCGGTGGGTACGCCACGGGAAAAATTAAGTTTAATCTCAAAATAAACTATCTTACCAGCATTTGCTGAGCCTCACACTTGCTCAGAGAATTCGTACTGTATCTTGACGTCACGCTAGTGTCGATGTCGGTAGGTACGCCACGGGAAAAATTGAGTTTAATCTCAAAATAAACTATCTTACGAGCATTTGCTGAGCCTCACACTTGCTCAGAGCCGCCTCCGTATACAGGAGATTTGTATGGCAGTGTAAACACACTTCCGCAAAAAGGTGTCAGTACCCCTTTAAAAGTCGAGCCTGCTCAGTCGTCTCACAGGAGGAGCAGTCACCCCCCTGATAAACGATCTCGGGACGCCTCGGTCCGTCGCCGCGGTTCGAGCTGCAGCAGCAAGGAGCAAGTGGCCGCGACACGAGGACGACATCTTCCGTGCCACGACGACGGCCATCAATCTTTTTCCTCCTCTCCCCTTCGCGGAGGGAGAGGAGGCATCCCGTCTTCAACGTCGCGTGAACGCTTGCGCGGCCGCTGTGCGGATATGGAAATTGCGACCGCGGTCGAGGCTCTAGCCAGCGCGAGATCTTGCCTTCATAATGAATGAATGAGCGGTACACATTCTTAAATTTTAATCAGCCTCACAGGGACTATAGACTATTTTACGGATGGGTTTCACTGCCGTCATATTGGGCTGCTAACCTTTGTGTTCTGCATCTTTAACAACTAAACGTACAGTGTTATACGGTAGACGCACGCGCATGAAAACGGTTGGGTTGGTGCATACGATGTTTCATGGCCTTATTAATTCACGTCGCGATACACAAGAACAAGAAAACATCGGCTTAACAGCCCAAGATGGCGGCGCCCGGATGTCTTACGGAAAATAGTCTATAGGCTCTCGTTTGTAATGCTCGTGCTCTGCTTGCACAGCTATACTGAGGGAGAGGGGAAAAAAAAAGACGGTTATGGGCGTGAGTATTAACTGTAAGACTGGTTCCCTTTTGACGGAACGTGTTTGTGCCGTAAGTCCTCTACTTTCTTCGTTTCTGACACTGGTCAATTTCTTGAGTCAGACAACTTTATTGAATATCCTGAACATTGGCGTCGTGGGTCTACATGGGCCGCTCCTGGGACCGCTCCCGGGGCAGCTGCCACGTTCGGTAGCTTCCCGGGCTTGCTGGATGGCCCAAAGCTGGTCCTGGAGACATGAGCTGGCCAGCGCGGCTCTCCACTGCGGTTCATCACGGGGCACTGCAATTTTATTTAAAAATAAAAAATAAAAAAAAGAATTATGCAGGAAAGTACAGTAAAAACTCTGAATTATTTCACAACCCGGAGTAATATGCTCTACGGTGGCTCCTACCTCGTCACGTAATTTACATTTGGCCTCAGGCACGTGGCCACGGGGGTATAATTCCGGAAACATATTGCGGTTAAGGTGTACCGGGTCCGTGTACATTCCGGTTTGAAGGCGCCTGCATTAAACCGCCTGAGACGTGTTCAGTTTCGAACTAATGGATGTATATACATTAGAACCTCGTTGATACGTTCCCGCTTAATACGATTTCCTGGCTCCTACACTCGCAATCGCGAAAATTAAGTTAACTTGATTCGGATAATACGTTTTCCCGAATGGTGCGTTTATTTTCCGTGTTTTTTTCGGAAACGTATCAGCGAGTTTCTACTGTTTATATATATATATATAATAAATTAGCGCGTACATGTTAATCTATATTAAACGACGAACGAAGTACGCACATTCGCCCAAGTTGACACATCATACGACTACGAGTACTAAATTTTAACAAGAAGAAATTGGAAAATCGGAAACGAGCTTTGGACAAAGCAATCCTCGCCAGCAAACATCGTGCGCACAAGTCGCGAATCGACGCCACTTTGTTCAACAGGCCGCGGTGCTTCATTAAAGTGGGAGTAAACTGAGTAAGTGTAGCAGGAACGCGGTAGCAGACGACGCGAGCAGCGTAGCAGACGACGAGAGACACAGGAAGCGGCCAATCGTCGTCGTTAATGGCTGCCCGAGGTCAAGTGACGCGAAGCGAGCCGCCAGGGGGACCCACCCCGCGTCGTCTGCTCCGCGCACAAAATAAAGGGCGACCGCGCAGACGACGCCGTCTGTTGCTGTTCCTGTCGCGTGCTCTGTGAATAGATAATGCCGCCTCCGAGACGGTGGTACTTTTTTTTATTTCATAAACTGCGCGGGCTCCTCAACAGTATGCGCCAGGGTGAATGGCAGAACAGCGCATGTCTCTTGTTACACGACGCACCATGTAGGGAGCGGAGCCGAGGCAAATTCAGATGGGCACGAGCTAGGCCGCTTATTAACACGTGCCCGCCAGATGACTGCGCGCGCTACTTAATTCTGAATACCGCGATCTTTCTGTAATAAAAGATCACAGCAGGGCGGGTACATATGACACGATATACAGGCTTGAATCAACAAACGAGCTTTGGTAACACAGGAATAGCAGTGTCATACATACAAAAATATAAAAATGCCCCCACCTCCCCGAAGGGGAATCGTGAGGAAATGCGAATGCATTTCGCGCGCGCTTCACTCCATTTATATATGGTGGTTGTGGTTCGAAGAAGGAAAAGGCGCCTAATTTCTGCAGCCCGGTCGGGAGCACGGCGCAGCGCCTGTTTTTTTTTTTTTTTTTTGCTTTTGTTCTGTTTTTTTCTTTTTTTATTTATTTTTTTTATTCTTTTTGTTCTTTTTTTCCTTTTTTTTTAATTTTTTTAAATTTTTTTTCATATATAGCTCCGCCGAGCTCCCGCGATGCGAGCGCCCTCACACACTTGAAATGCATTCGCATTTAAAACTGGAGATACGTAAAGCACGCAGCGATGGAGCGGTGTTTCCTACTGGAACATGCCAATCGCTGCTAATGGGCAATGAGAGACAGAAGACTCCGACTGGACACAGAGACCCGCAGTCGGCTTTTAGTTAACGCGCACGCTGCGAATTTTTATTGTTCGACAACGCACAGGAGAAATCTCCCACCGGCACCACTTTGGAGGTCAAGATCCATTGCCATATATACGGGATGGACAGTGAACGGTTGTGCAGCGCGAGCAGTCGGTTTTTTCAACCAAGAAACTGGCTTGCAGACGCTGCCTGCGTCGGCGTCGCGAGGCGAGAGAGGGGGGGTAGCGTAGGAGAGGAGAGAGAGGGGGGGGGACGCGCATGCGCAGTGGGGGTGTGGACGCTGTGGGCAGGGATGCCTAGAGGAGGGAGGGGGGAGCGTATTAGAGGAGAGAGGGGGGGACGCGCATGCGCAGTGGGAGCGCGGGGAGGGATGCCTAGAGGAGAGAGGGGGGAGCGTAGGAGGGGAGAGAGGAGGGGGAGGCGCATGCGCAGTGAGGGTGTGGTTGCCGCGGGAAGGGATGCCTAGAGGAGAGAGAGGGAGAGAGGGAGGTTTTTTTATTTATATTTTTTTAAAGGGCTTGCGCATGCGCAGTATGGGTGGTCACGCCGCCCACCACCACCACCGGATTAAGCTTCGCCATAAGATGCTTCACATCTAACACCTGCCGGCGCTTACCTCCTCAACCTATCCTCCTCCTCCGCGGACAACGCCGGATGCCTGACATAGCCCGACTATGAAATGCATTCGCATTTAAAAACGTAAATGACTGATTCGTGACGTGACTGATTCGTCCGCGATCACGTCCATCGTGTGAATACAGCTTTATTGGCGGAAGTGCGTGACGTCAAGCGGCATCACGTAGTTACAGCAGTCACTGACGTACGCTTGTTTGTGAAAAGTTCAAGATAGTGTTGCTCGGTAATTACACGGCGTTCCTGCCTCTTGAGAGTGAACTCGAAAGTAACACGCCGCAAAAAAAAAAAAAAAAAAAAAAGGGCACTTTCTGAATTCCAGTGTGTTCGGCGAATGCCTGTGGCCATTCGACTGACCATGCCATGTCCTTTTTTCTTTTTCTTTTTTACACTATCACGTGAGTGATGAGAGAGTGTAAGGGGGGAGAGGCCACAGCTGGCACCGTTCCAGGGCACGGACCGACGGACGCGAGTATGAGACAGAACAGCGAACCAATAAAGGTTTTCGCTTAAAAATGGTTCGTTAAAAATAAACTGTGCAAGTGAACCTCCACTGAGTTGCTCCATGCAAATAAGTTCTGCGACCGCCCCGAAAGGCGTAGGTCCCGGGTTCGATCCCCGGACAGGACGGAATTTTCCTCAACTAGAAGCTTTCATTTCGAGAAATCCGTATAGATTTCCTTCCGGCTCTGTGCTACAATCAGGTGGTCGTCAATAATCCCATTTCATAACGCAGGATAACCGCGTCGCTTTATATTAAGCTGTTGCATCGTCCTAATACTTTTCTTCGACAAAACACGCTACACGCAGGCTTATAAACCCACGCAGGCTTAAGCCCACGAAGGCTTAAACCTGCCGACGCGTGAACTTCCTTGCGGGATACGTCAGCCAAGCTTGCTCGGTACCCGGTCGGATTAGTATACGGCCGGTGTTACGACACGTTGTAAGGTTGCCAAACGTCTCTCGCTCGTCGCTAACCACTTATCGCGCCAAACAGACCGAGTAGATCTGGAAAACGCGATCGACCGGGGGTGCGGGGAAGCCAACTGTGACTCACTCGCGCGAAGTTATAATCCGGTGCTAAGAAAAGATAAGAGAAAAACCCGATCGCATCTCGCGGCAATCGAAGACGGCGTGGCCAAATGAGCGCCCCGCTTGTGGCGATCAGGACCAATCAGCGACCGCACCACCGGGAGCCAATCTCCGCGTCTTGGAAATCAGAAACAAACCACGCGTCCACAACGGGGAAAAAAGGGATAAGAACGAAAGAGAGAAAGAGTATACATATCTATAGAAAGACAGCTGAGAGACAGATGTGGAGAGAGAGAGATTACATAGTTGTATACAATGAGGGAGAAAGAGAGAGAGAGTAGGTGGATGTATACAATGAGAGGGTAGATGTAGAGAATGAGGGAAATAGGGAAGGGAGAGGAAAAGAGGAGTAAATGTACGCAGAGAGAGAAAGAGAGTGTATAGTTGTACAGAATGAGGAAGAAAAAGTAGATGGATGTATACAATGAAAGAGAGAGAGTAGATGGATGTCGAGAATGAGGGAGAGCGGGAAGGGAGAGGGACAGAAGAGAGTAGATAGATGTAGAGAGAAAGAGCACATAGTTGTATAGAATGCGGGAGAAAGAGAGAGAGAGTTGATGGATGTAGAGAATGAGGGATAGAGGGAAGGGAGAGAGTAGATAGATGTAGAGAGAAAGAGCACATAGTTGTATAGAATGCGGGAGAAAGAGAGAGAGAGTAGATGGATGCAGCGAATGAGGGATAGAGGGAAGGGAGAGAGTAGATAGATGTGGAGAGAAAGAGTACATAGTTGTATAGAATGCGGGAGAAATAGAGAGAGAGTAGATGATTGTATAGAATGAGAGAGAGGGAGAGAGAGGACGGAACGTGGGATCGATCATTGGGCAACACACGCGAGGATGACGGAGCGGGGAACACGTCTGGAGGAGCCCGGGTGGGGAGAAGCCAATCAAGTAGCGAGCCCGCGAGGGACGAGATAAAAGATTGGTAAATACGCGAGATTCGGGGGAAGATTGGAACGACGTCCACTATGGCGTGCGCGCCTCTCTGCCGCTCTGTGTGTGTGTGGAAGCGCGGATAATCTAATCGCGGGCCTCGCTTGGTTGTCCCCAGTTCGATCTGGCGAGGGAGATGAGGCAGAAAGGAGAGTGAGAGAGACAGACTTCGGGAAGAACGGATCGAGTTTTGTTCCCCGCTAAGTCGCGTGTCTTGCCAGATGTTCTCGTCGGCCGCCTCGTTAAGTGTTGCCAGTATTGTTGCCGCTTTTCCGGTTTCTCGGGAACAGTGGTCAGACTAGAAAGAAAGAAAAGGAAACAACGCATCCATACAGGAGCGGCTTCCGAGTAGGCCTCTGGTAATTTGCCCTGCTACACTCTCGGCCCGATTCGTCTTCTTAACGCACTCGCACCGAAGTGGTAACGTGGTATCACTCTTAGTGTTCGGTTATTACTACGATTGTTATCAGAGGAAGGCCATAAACCTCGACTATTGCGGAAGAAATCTGCAGAATGAGAGCACTAGAAGCGTTGCACGCCTGTGTTTCCTGAAAGCAGATCAGAAGTAAAGAACTATTCCCGCGTCTTCTACGTTCAGACAGAGAAATGCTTTCCCATGACAAACCTCAAACTTTCTTCTTTCCTTTTTACTTCCGAAGCTCCGAGTACGTCAAATCTCATTTGCCTTTCTGAGAAGGAATTTTTCAGGAACGATTGAAGGCTCATTTTTGTACCGTTAGGGCGACTTACCTTCGCTTTAAGTGCGGCGTACCATTAGGCATATTCCAGCATACTTTCTTGAACACATATTGTTATAATAATAAGCTCAGTTCTCTATCAAAGACAACTGAGGACCCGCACACTTGCGAAAGAAGCCAACGTTCACCAAGAGCACGAGAAAATTCAATGGAAGCCATTAAGGCGAAAGCCTCAGATGCTTCATCAAACGGGAAATTTGAACGTCGGCGGAGACCGTTCCGCGGCGTCGGGAACGAGTGATGCGCAAAAAATCATCATCATTACGAGATGACGTCACAGATCGCAAAATTCTGTGACCATGGCCCAATATATACAACATGGCCTAATATACAAGACCCAAGACGGGGTATTAAGCTTACTAATATCGCCTCAATGAACTTGAATGGATCCTCGTGCTATAGTAAATAGGTTTCAAAAAGCTCGTAATAATAACTTCTAAAGTTCCGTTAATAAGTTTATTTAACAGGTGCATGGCAAAAAGTTAGTAACGGTACACACTGCAACCTTTACGTGCCTGCTAACGTAGGTAGTAAAAAGGCAGCAAGAAGTTAGTAATGGTGTAAGAAAGTTGGTAACAGCTGCTGTTACTAACTATTTGCTCGTGGTTACAAGCTTTTTCCTAACCCTTTTTTGGAAAGTGTATGTCGCCACAGCTGTGCGCTTTTTTCCATCCTTGTATTTATCCGCCGTTTGTTCATCTTGCGAATAGGTAGAAACAAATCGATTTATTGATTGATTGGTTGACTTGACCGAAATATAAGTTGATCTCTGTTTATAATTTCTTCGACAGTCTCAGCGGACAAAAATATCATTCTTACGGTTTACAAGCACATTAGCGACAGCGACAAACGTCATTTTATGTCCACTAGTAATAATAAATGCTGGGGGTTTTACGTCCCAAAACCACGATATTGCTACGTGCCACTGGCATCGCGATCAAGAAGACGAAGGACGACAAAAGATAGACTGGCGCGAGCTGTTCGTATCGGCAGCGCTGCTCGCCTATGCAGTTGTAAACGCATCTACACAGGCGTGCGCACAGGAAGGGGGGGGGGGGCGCAAAGCCAGCCCCATACATTGACATAATACGGAGGGCGGGCGCTGCGATGACTCTTCGCCCCCCGCCCCCTGAAGGGGTACCCACTGCGCACGCCTATGCGCATCTATACATATTCCTTCTAGTCTGTGTCTTTCCCGTAGAAATATTAGTATGAGGGACGCCGTAGTGGAGGACTCCGTAAATTTGGAACAACCTAGAGCGCGTCTAAATGTAAACACACGGGCCTCCAACATTTCGCCTCCATCGAAATGCAGCCTCCAGGGTCGGGATTCGATCCCGCGACCTTCGGGCCAGCAGTCAAAGAAGAAGAAGAAGAGCTTTATTCATAAGGGTTTGGGACAAGGGGTCATGAGCTCGATGGGTGGGGCTCCCCAAGTCCAGGGCTCCACTGGCTACTGCCGCTTGCCTGACGTGACCCAGGAGCGCAAGTTGTACCCCTCTGGGTCAGAGCTGGCGAGCTGTGCCTCCCATTGGTCGAAAGTATTAGACTCGTCCAGCAGTCAAGCCCCATAAGCAGTGTACCACCACGGCGGCTTCTGAATGCGGACTGTGACGCAGGCATGTTGTAAGAGGTCACAGATAGCGAATTTGCGATAAATTCGCGAATTCAAAACCGCTTTAGTGTCCCTTTAATCAGCATTGAAAGGAAGCAGTAGTATATGGGCCACGCAGGCCCGTAGCCAGCAATCTTTTTTCGGGGGGGGGGGCACCTTTTGAAGACCTTGCAAACCACCCATTCTCATTATGTGTTCTGGATAAAACACCCCCCTCCATCCGAATTTCGGGGGCCTCTATTCCCCCTTGGCTACGGGCTTGGGGCCACGTGTATCAACACACACATACAGACATAGGCGTGCGCACGAGGGGGGGCAGAGGGGGCGGCCGCCCCCCTAGTCACCTAAGAGGGGGGGGGGCAGAAAATGTGCCCCATACATTGATTTAATAGGGAGGGGGGCGCTGTAATAGGGAGGGGGGCGCTGCGATAAACCTTCGCCCCCCGCCCCCCCTGAAAGGGAACCCTGCGCACGCCTATGCATACACACACTATACAAGTACAAAGTAAGTAAACCGTAAACGCACGTTAGCTTCATAAATTCTATATCGGACGTTCGATTCCTTCTGCGTATACGCTCGATCGAAACCGCAGCCCCGGTGCGTGTATTACATATCCTTGCGTCCATATCTTTCGCAATAGCGCTTTCGCGGCGGTAATGTCCGTCCGTGCCCGGCAGTTTCCAAGGCGATGCGCTGGAGCGTGCGGCAACGACCGCCCAACGAAAAAAATAGGACGTAGTGCCGCTCGCACGCCGTTCGTGTCCAATCGTGCTTCATGCGTTTCGAGCGAAACATCGGTCCGTGCGCCTGGCTCATTTCCGATCGACTCCCCCCCCCCCCCCCGCCCCCGCTTCCGGTCTTCTTTTTTATCCCCCCCCCCCCCCCGGCTTTCCTACACGTCACGTGACGTTATACTTAATTCTTACCGATGGCGAGTCGTGCCTGTCACACTGTCGCGTAAGCGGACTTGGCAGTGATGGAATTACAGTAATTAAATTACTTTTCCACGTAATGAGTATGGAACGGAGGAAAACCGGAAAGGCAGAAGGCGGGGTGGTTACCGTATTTACTCGAATGTAAGGCTAGCTTTTTTCCAGATTTTCAATGCAGCCTAAAGCCGACCCCCGCGTAACAATCGAATACCGAAATTTTATTTATTTATTTTTTTCTTCCTGAACGCAATGAAATGTCACCCCTCGCGTTACAAATCGTGGTCGCGTTACACTAGAGTAAATACGGTAACCAGGAAAGCTTCCGTTTGATTGCCCTACACTGGAAGATAGAAAGGCAATAGAAAAATGACAGAGAGAGAGAGAGATAATGATCCGTAACGTTATGAATTACATTTGCGGGCTGATAATTTAGTAATGAGTTACTTCAAGCGAGCAATGTCGCTCATTATTTTCCAAATTACTTCTGACTAAAATACGGCATGTCCGGTTCCCTTGTGACACCAGAAATCTCCGAGATTGAGTTGATATATGCTGTAAATAAAGTCATGGTACATCAGTTATTGTATGAACTATTAACATTTGTTGAATTGACTTCTTCTCATAAATAATAGTAAAGTAACGTCATTACTTTCGGCGACCTGTGATTTGTAATGTAATATTGTTACGAGGGGGGAGACAGAAAATTAGGTGGGTAGATGAGATTAAGAAGTTTGCAGGTATAACGTGTCAGCAGAAAGCACAGGACCGGGTTGATTGGCGAAACATGGGAGATGCCTTTGCCCTGCAGTGGGCGTAGACAGGCTGATGATGATGATGATTGTTACTTTCTACGATTAATTTTGCTACCTCTGCGCGTAAACAGCGAGGCCAGCGCGAGATATCTTCAGCTCTAAGCGACGCCCACAACTCGTGTCACCAGTTGACCGTGTTTTATGCCGTCGCGTTTTTACATGTCCAGCCGGCTAGCCCAAACCAAGGTCGCAATACTGAAATGGTTCGTAAGGCGAAGCTGCTCGCTCGCCCTTGCGTGACTTCACGGCCAGAGTCACGCTTTCGTGAGCGAAAAGAGCAATTCTGACCAATCACGCGAGGGCAAGCGAACGGTTTCGCTTTCCGAACCCGTTACGAGATTGCGTCCCCGGTCCCTGCTTTTATAGATATGTCAAAAACTCGCACGGTTTCTTATGCATTCGCCCAAGACGAGCCGAAGCCGAAAGCCATCTTCTTTTTCTTCTCCGTCGATGCGTTGATACTGCCCTGCCGCCCTCTGAAAGCTTTCTGAATCCTTCACTGGCTTTGCGCGGCCTCCGTGATCGGGCCACCTTTGGGCCGATCACGGAGGCCGCGCAAAGCCAGTCAAGGCCGTGCAAAGGCCTTGACTGGACGTCACATCAGTGGTGTAGCCAGGGGGGGGGGGGTTCTAACACCCCCGAAAATTTTCAGTTTTGCTTGCGTATATATACACGCACACATACAAACGCACGCACGAACATACATAAAGTATAATTGACCCCCCCCCCCCCCCCCCCCTGCGAAAAAGACTTCTGGCTACGCCCCTGCGTGACATGGTGCCAAGAAACCTGGCGATCTGTGATGTTATAATGACGTCATACGGTGACGTAATCACGGGGCACGTCAAACAACCCCAGGTATAGTTGCTCCACTACGGCGTATCTCAATCACATCGTGGTTTTGGGACGCTAAACACGAACAATTAAATGATTTTTGTTATTAGTCATCGCGTGACGAATTTTCTGCGCCACCCTTGCTGTCGCCGACCGTCAATTTTCGCGCTCGACGAGGAGGCATCCAAGGCTTTTGCCTCAATAAAGTTTCCTCGTGTTTTCGAAGTGACGTCTGCTCACCTTGTCGAACAATGAGCCGGTGTTCGACGATGATTACACGAATGACCGCGATCAGTAGCGAAAGTATAGTGAATAAACTCCTTCACGTCCGAAGGACGCAAGATCAGTGAGGTTTGAGAGTTTGCCACGTGCCGTGCGCTGTCTGGCACTGTCCACAAATATCAAGGGCGGGATCCTGGCATCACCCCCCCCCCCCCCTTGTTTCGTAATAGAGGGGTGGGGCGGAGGAATAGCATGTACCATTTAGGGCGTATTGACAAAGAAGCACAGTGGCTACAGGGTATACTCTACTCATAATTTATTTCTTAATTGCTTAAAAATCGGGTGTTGCGAGGACCTGGCCGAATTTCGACGCTGCCTCTCTGTGCCGCTACGGGGTCATTTCTTCGCCAACTAGAAGGGTCCCCACTTTCATTAACATTTCAATATTACCCCGCCTCGTTTATATAAACCTTCTTGTCACGCCATCGCGGACTAATTACCTAAATAGTTAAAGAAAAGACAGCACAAGAAACAGGAGGGCAAGAAGGGAACACAACTGTCGTGTTACACGAACTAGCCCCAATCAAGCTGTTCCTCTCCCTTTTCAGTTATTTTAATTGGTTTAAACATGTGATAGCTCTAACAGAGCAGGTATATTTATTTATTTATTTATTTATTTATTTACACATATATACTATCAGGATAAACAATGGTGGGAGGAATGACAAAATACTAAGCATTGCTTCTTGCCGAGCGAGAAATGACAAGACGATACAATATCAGTGTCTGTAAAAAGTGACAAGTGAACAGCAAATACACTTCTACTGGGTTTCCCTCAGATTTATTCGGGTTGTTAAACAAAAAAAGAAAGAAAGGAAGAAACAAGCCTTCGCGGAAGGCGACGTTCGCAGGGAAAATTTGAAAACCGCGCCCATCCTTTTCCCTTGGCGTCGCAGTGACGGCTAGCGGCACCTGTGCTTTGCATGGAAAGCCGAGAGAGCGCGCTCGTAGTTCACGAAGGCGCCACTAGAGGGCGCCAAAGTCCCAAACAGGGTAAAAACAGGGTCGCGTCGTCGCCTCGTCGCTGCTTTCCGCTTCGCCGCTTCGGTCCCTCCATCGGCCGTTTTGTGTTTCGACATTTGCTGCAGTAGTTGCCTGGAACACGCGTGTTTTCTTCTTTTTTTGCGACACTGAGATATCGCTTAAATTAGCCGGCGAAGGCAGACAGCGTTACGAAAACACGAAGAAGCCAACCGGTGTTGCAACAAGGCGGGCTCGTTGGCGTGACATCTTGGAATAATATTGTAGCGCATGCAAAGGGGGGGACACAAGCGAGGCACACGAACAGCCGCACAGAGTGCGTTCAAGATAAAAGCATATATACCATCTACATGTTACCGGTACTTACCTGTGGGGCAGAAACCTGGAGGCTTACGAAAAGGGTTACACTTAAATTTAGCCACTGGCGTAAACCACGAGGGCGGAAAAGTGGAGGAGAGGTTGTCCAGACTTCCATTGGGTTCTTACCTAACGGGACACGCCTTGCAATTGTACACCCCCCCCACCGCAACTACTGAGATTTAATGTTCATGCATGATGTTTGTCTTGCCTGACAGCTAAGTGTAGCGCATTCAACTTTCTTTAACGCCTTCTTATTTTGTAGTGTGCAATTGTGTTCGATTCCGTTCAGCAGCGTGAGACTATAGAAATGGCAACTGCCGTTCGACCGATTTTTGAGAACACTCAGTGGCACAATGGAATTACGCTAGCTGGGAACAAATGCATGTTCTAATGTTTAAATACACGATTTTAAGTTTTATATAAGTAAAAATAAAACTGATATTTATAAAAACTGCTCGTTACGGCAGGAGGTATGTCCTCCGTTGTGACTATGCTGGATATGCGCCACTGAGTGCAATTTAAGGGAAAGAAGAGAGCAGCGCGGTAAAAGACGGTAGGCGTGTAAACGGACGCAAGAGAAAAAGTCAGGGCAACGCAAACGCTTATGACAATTGAAACGGTGCACAGCGGCTGGAAAGAAACTACCTGCTGGCCACAAACACTTACTGAGCATGCCCAGGCAAGACGCGACACCTAGCAGTCAGGCATGCGTGGCGCTCAACGCGAGAGACAACTGTTCAGCATTTTATTTCTTCCTTATGCAAGTTAATCGACGGACAGCTAATGTATGCGCTTCCACTGTTATTGATATGCCAGGCCCCGACCATTAGACGCGTTTCTTCATTCCTGTGTCTATACAAAACTGCGCATTCATTTAATTTTGGCGTGCACTTACACTCCCGAGAATGCAAAGACAAATTAGATGGTGAGCATCCAGTTGGCGATCTCTTGTTCGAGTATGCTCTGGTTAACACAGCGACCCGTTTCAGCTAAGTAGGAGCAGCCGCAGCTAAAAGGCACCTTCTACACCACACCTGTACGGCAATCACTAACTTTCCTGGTGTGTTTTACGAAACAAATTTCAGCCCGCCTTTATGTCTACAGCCGCTCATTCTTTCTTTGCAAAGCGGCGTATATCTTGCCTAGCTCATTGGCAGCCACAAAGAGAACATTAACGTTAACCAGTGAGATACGCAATTAGGAATACGCATGACAAGTTTGTTACTACTGCTCACTTCCATCTTGTAGTTCGTCTCCATAATCTCAGCACATCATGGTTGTCAGCACGCACACACATACACACGCGCGCGCACACACACACATACACACACACGCGCGCACGCACACACGCTCACACACACAAAACCACACTGACACGGACACATGGTGTGCTCAGGACATGGATAGAAAAGATGGACTAGAAAATGGAAGTTCGAAGTTTGACAAACACGTTAACAAGGATACGCGTTTGTATAGGAATTTGCAAATGCGCAGGCCGTTTATAAAGTATAGTTCCAGAAGAGCTCTGATGCGGGCCTTGATGGCGGAAATATGTGAAGCGTTGTGAGCAAACACTTCTTTTTTTCTGGCATTTCTGTAGCGAATCCTCGCGAATGCATACCGCGCCGAGCGTCGCCTCAAAATCCCGCTTATTTACTGCGACTGCCTCAGAGAGCAAGGAGGACGTTACAACGGGCGATCCCAATAATCCATCCTCTCGTTTCCCGGAAGTTGGCAAATACACTCAGCACGCGCGTGCTCCAGCTCGGATCTCTGAGCGCACATGCGGCTGGTTATGGTGTGTGTGTTTACAATATACCGGCATCATCCCAAGTCGCACATGTACAGCTTTAAAAAGAACTCGAGCGTCAGTTTGAGGTCGTTCGAGCCTTAAGCAAACATCGCCTCCTCGTACACCGCGACGGGCGCTCACAATGTTTCCTCGACGTTCGGTTTGTTTTCTCTGGCGTGCACCCACTGTGATTGTACAGCTGCGCGTTTTGTTCTCCCGTGGAACCCGAGAATAGAAGATGGCCTGCCGCTGTCTCGATTAGCCCCGACCGCCGAAGGGTTTCTGCCTCGTGTCTCGCCGGCCAGGAAGCATGGCCTTCCGATTCGTCTTCCGTCACGGCAAGAGGCATTAAATGCGTGCAGCGTTGTTAGTACTGACAACAATTGTCGAAGGCGAGTTTATTCTGCCATACAAATCACAGAGGCAGCTTTGCGCAAGTGTGAGGCTCAGTAAATGCTAAGATATTTTGAGAGCGCAGCTCTTAGGCGCCCGTTCCTGCGCTGAGCGGCGTCGCCGTCGCCGTTGCCGTCGGTGGCGTGACCGATATACATGAAAAAATAAAATAAGAAAAAAAAATCACGCCATATCCACGAAGTGAATGATGATGAGTGGGCGAAGCTCGATCGTTTTCATCCATGGCAGAAATAGAATGTGTGGTCTGGAACACGCTTATACTTCATGGTCATCAGCGTCATCGTTATCACGTGTAGTGGGTACATTCCACTATACTGGAACGCGCTTATACTTCATCGTTATCACGTGTAGTGGGCACATTCCACTATACTGCGTCATCGTCATCTTTATCACGTGGAGTGGGTACATTCCACTACACGTGGCTACCTACCTACCCACCTACCTACCTACCTACCTACTACTACTACTACGACTACAGAGGAGGGACAGACCCACACCCTGAGGAGCTTCGCCCCTAAAAAAATACCCCGGATCGATTGGGATTTGAACCGGGGCCCTCTGCATGGAAGTAGATTATCCTACCACGGAGCCACGATGGTGCTTTGAATTTAATTTTGCAGAAAGACCCTACACGGGCGTCACGTCGGGCAAGGAATCGCGTTAACCTATGTAATATAGAGTGGCAGAAGAGTAAAATATAACAACCAGTCATCCCACAATGTTGATTGCGCAACGAGTGTGCGCTTTAGCGCTCCCCACTCACTGCAAAGCGCTCAGCCATAATTCATCATCGTCATCGGCCACGTCCAGCATCAACAACATGATACCTCACAGATGCGTGAGCGGGTACCTCGCTCATCCGTAGAAAGACGAATAACGGCGTAGTGGATGCTGTCCTCTACAAAAATTACGAATTGCGGCGTAGTGGATACCTTGCGGATAGCCAAAACGTCAAACTCAGTTGGCCCTTGCCCCAACGTGAAGGTGCGCTCAGAATTCGCATTTGGCAGTATCGTAATCTTCGGTGAAATTTTTTTTTTCAATTTTCACATTAAATTCCATTTTCGCATGGCGGACCTACTGACGTCGCGCTATCGTGGCTCAGGGGCGTAGCCAGAAATTTTTTCTTTTCGGGGGGGGGGGGGGGGGGGGAAGCACCTCCTTGAAATGGCCATTTTTCGCTCGCTCTGTATGCCACGGTGAAAACAATTCGTGGAAGGGGGGGCATGGGCCCGGTTTGCCACCCCCTGGCTACGCGACTGTCGTGACTTACTGCTACAGTGCCAGTTCAGGTGACTTCACGCCCCAGTATGTTTAGTTGTGACGACGTCTGTGACGCAAACATTCAAAATGGCCGCTTGTGCGTCACCAACGGAGCGGAGCGGCCGTGGAAACGTCACCATATCTTGCGAGAGCACGTGGCCAGAAGCTCATACCTTGTTGTGACGTCAGGGTACAGCAGGAACCGAAACTATGGCTTTTCAAAACACTCTGTAGTTACTTTTTCAAGGTGCACTCATGCTTGCCAGTACATTTTCTAGGCTCTTGAGGGATTGGCCTTTCAATGACGAAAAAAAAAGAAAAAAAAAAAAGAAAAAAAAAGAAAAAAAAGAAAGAAACGAAACTGAAAGTATCCGAGTCAACATCCTTTTCAAGGGACACTAAAGAGGAAAAAGAATAAATCGATTTAAATCGATAACTTATTCTTCGAAAACTCCACTGCCAGCGATTTCACGATCATAGATTTACTGATGGAAGGAAGAAATGGAAGTCAAAGCTTCATTTTTAAAATATCGAGCCAAAATCTCCGCCTATGGACGTCAGCGCGACGTCAGAGATTTCAAAATATGTTTCTGTGCTTTGGCCACATTAGATCACAAAATTTTCTGAAACTTGGTACGGCAAGTCTCAGGCCCTCTCAGAAAGCAATTTTATTCATTTATAATAACTACGTAGGCTCTAGTGCAGGGGTCTTAAACACGCAGCCCGCACATGGCTATGTGTGTGTGTGTGTGTATATATATATATATATATATATATATATATATATATATATATATATATATATATATATATATATATATATATATATATATATATTCTTATTAAGTATGATCGTGAGCTACGCAGGCATGATTGGTCTAAAGCAATGTTTTCGTGAGGCACGACATGTGGTCACCATGTGTTGAAGCGTAACCGTGAAACAAGAACAGTATTTCAGAATCTGCACATACACATACACACACAACGCTGTGTGTATGTGCATGTTCTCTGTCCGCGTTCAGTCGCGCTGTTCTAACTTACCGACATTGGAGCACGGTACATATCAGTGCACACGACGTCCGGAGGCTGCCATCTAGCCTCTGTTGAACAGCACTCCCCCGAGGTGGTCGTGGGAGGCGCGGAACTGGACATGGGAAGCCAACTGGAGACCCCTGACCAGGCCCGGCTAGCCGCTGTAGCCAGTGGGGCCCTGGAAGAGGAGCACCACCCACCATAACCACACAAAGCCTTGATATGAATAATGTTTTTTTTTATTAAATGTGTTTAAGGAGAGGTTGGTGCCTATACATGGCTCCGGCTACTCCTCTTCCCTTACACTTAATAATTTGCGTCACGAACTTATGAATAACAGTTGAGTATTGTGAAATTCAGGCACAATTCTTCTCTCTTTCTCTGACTCCTCAGCTGACCATTCTATACCGCCGATTGTGCACGAAGGTGGTGAACGCTATTGAAAGAGGAGGCTGCCTCCCGCTTTATGCATCGACGCCGTCTGTTTCTTGTCTGTCAACGGGCCAGACCACGCGGTGCTCCACGACCGCCATCGCGGCTCCGATCTTCTTGTTTTCATCGAAGACACATCCGCCTTTTCGGTAGCCACGCTTAGTTTACGCGGGGTATGCGGACTAAAAATACCGAGCTGCGCGGAATTCTGTGGACGCTGCTGCCTGGATGGATCGTCGCCGGCTGGGCCGTTTCAGCCACTCGTTCAAGGTGCGCTGCTGCCAGCAAAGTTCTTCAATCGTACTTCAATCGTCAAGTAAGATGGAAAACTGAGCGAGTTGGCGCAGATTCATCGTGGCTAACAGCGCGAGAAACACAGACGAAGACGAGAAGTGGACATGACACAGCGCTGACTTTCAACTAAAGTTTTATTGAAAAACGAAACGAGGTGTTCTGTTCGTCTGTTATATATGTCTCGTTTTTCAATAAAACATTAGTTGAAAGCATGGTGTTAGAATAGGTTAGGTGTACCGACGCTCCGCCTCCGCCGCGCAGCCTCCCCGCCGAACACGGAGACGCGCTTCGCATTTTTTCCGACAGGCGCGCTGGGTGTATCGAGGCCTCGGGTCAGCCGCTTCAACGGGGGGCCGCGTCGCTTACAAAGCTGCATTTGCGACAACTCCTCACCTGCTGGCCGTTCGTTTTTGTAGCGTTAGCTACACTGGCCTAGCCAAACCCGTTTCGCGTGGCACATCAAGAGCCTTGCTGCGCATGCGCGAGCCGGCATCTCCCGCGCACTCCGCCGCCGCCGCGCGCAACTCACCGCCGCCGGTCTGCGCATTCCAGAGGAGTGACGTCGTAGCCGTGGTAGACGCACTGGCGCCGGCGCGCGCACGCAGCTATTCGCCTTCGCTGTGCAGTCGCCGCCTGACACTGCGCTGGAGCCGCTTGCGCTTCTCACTGGCGTTTGCCAGTGTGGTATAGCCATGGAGAAGGAGAGCGCAAATGCTGCTCAACGGCGGAGAAGAGCGGAGAAGCGTGACTCATCGGATCCCGAAGTAGTAGCCTGGCAATTAGCGGTTGAGGGTAGGAAAAATGAACAGAATACTGTGTTGGGGCCATAGAGATGGCAACGTGTTACTTCACTGATCACCAAGCCGTCTTTGTGGCAATAGAGAAGCAACCTGACGTTGAGCAAAAATATACATGTGCCACATAATAAGTATACCGTGTTTGTGTGTCATTGGAACAGCAGTAAGCATGATAATCAAGCTAATCCTAGACAATCTAGACAATCAGGAAAGCTAAGAATAATCTGCTGAACCTTTGCTAACGCTACGTATATCCTGGCATAGCCGAGCTAAGCCACTGCAACATTTTTTTATCACGGTAACCGCGCATATCACTCTGATTTGAAAGTAAATGCACAAAACCAAGAAAATTCAGTGGCGGTAGCCAACAGATGGAAACACGTAGGAAATATAGCTCCTGCGAACAGCGATAATGAGTTGACAGGTGAACACGAATTTCAAAAAATATTTTAGCTCGTGCACAAATACGGCCACCGTGGCAAATTGGGTGAGACCGCCTGGACGAACTGGGTTAGTAAAAAAGAAAAAGGTATTCCCTGAAAAAGAAGGCGGGGGCGAGGGGTGCGGGATGTGGTTGAAGTTTTCCTAAATGATGGTTGTCAGAAGAAAGGATCACATTTGACAATGGTAGGTTAGAAATTCCTCTCCTGGGTTGTCGTTGTGCATGCACCATATCGGATGGATTCAAGCAGCCATATTTGCTACGTTTACACGTGCTGGCTGGCGCGTGGTAATTAAGGTTAATGTCCGTTTAACGACCGATCCACCATGACTCATCATGTTCCATTCCGACTGCCTCTCGTTATTCGTCACAGACATGCTGTTTGTTGCAGTAGCAGAAGTAGAACTTTGTACCCTGCTCTGGCTGCACAAAGGTGAAATGGTCGTGCTCGTTTCCTTTTTAGCGTCCTAACTATTTGCTTTCCAGTTTCATCTTTCAGGAATGACAGGAATTGAGAGTGACACCATATTCCGTGACGTCACTGTCTGACCCGTTAAAACTAACACGCTGATGTGACCGAGGAGGGGGCACAGGCTGCCACCGATGCGCCGGCAAAAGAGAACTCTTGCGAGACTTCTTGCTCACAAAATACACACGTTTAAAGGAGTCCTGACACAAAAATTTTCGCCCCACGTTTTTTTGCTGCAATGTGTTGCTGGGGGCCTGTTAGTCATAACACGGCACATCGTTTGCTGCAGCGCGCGACAGATAATTAATTACAAGCTCCTCATTACCGACACAGCCTCAGTTTCGGTTTGACAGAGCTCCAAAAACGACAAGCCGCCGGGTGCAACTATCACCACCTAGCGAGTGAAACGCTCGGTCACGGAGCACACAGAACAGTGACGCACTTCCGCGCGGTCTGCATCGTCTGCTTGCATTCGCTTGTCACCCATGCTGCGTGATGTCATCGCCGTTATCGTCCTCGCTGTCGTCGTCGGGCTCATCGTCGTCTGATGGCGACAATTTTCTTGCGACGGGGATGGAAGGAATTTACGACGGGGCGAATCACTTCAGGTTTGACCCGCTGGCGAGGAGTGCTTCGTCGGGAAGCGGCAACGATACCAGCAACGACGACCACAATGAACCTCGCGTCGGCAATGTACTATGGTAAGACCCGACACATTCGTGCACAAATGTTCTGCAGGGCAATTCATTTAGCCAAAGTACGTTCTCTTTTTCTACGTTCAATATCCGATTGAATCACTTGATAACATTGTGATGCCCTTCAAGTTGTTGGTGCCGAAGAAAGCTAGGTAACACCAGAGCACCAGACGTGAGCGATGCACAGGGTGGAGTCGGAAGACCCATGTACGCCAAGTCCGGCGCCTGTGTGGTAAAGCAATGCGCCTCGAAATGGAGCCCGCAAACGCGACTGTTCTGCACGGGGGACCAGTCCTGATACTCCCTGACGTCCACAAGCGCACACGAACTAGATCCACTTCTGCCGCCGAGGTTCGTCGCGGGGAAACGTATGCAGCGATACGCCTGATCCCGACTTCGACGAGCAGAAGGAAACGGCGCAGAAGGATTTCGGCATTGTGGCCTATCACTGCAGCCCAGGCAGCACAGGGAAATCAAGAAGCCCTTGGGAGCAGGAAACGGGAAAGCTGTCTGTCGCCAAACACAAAACTTTCAACGCGTGCGCCGCGGCAGCGCCTCCTCTTGGCCGCGGCCACACACTCGCGAGCAGCCGCCCAGCAGTCACCAACAGCGCAGTGGCGAGCGCGCCAAAACAGAAATGGCGGCTACGACGTCATCATAACCTGTTGTACCGGGAAGTAGGGGGGTCACCGCGGGTCACCTCCGAGGGTGTCAATGCCGCCAGGTGCGGCCTAGAATGCTGGATCGCGCACGCGAACTTCAAAATTCATATAAAATACCTTCCAAGCTTTATTCGCTGTCGATATTTTGCAGATGGTACACGCATGTACACGGGAATCGATCCAGCAGGCTATCTCGGCCGCGAAATTTTGTGTCAGTACCCCTTTAATTTACATATTTACAGGAGCTTCAACAAACTAGGCGTAGAGACGCGCCCACGACGCGCCTTTACATTGGAAGCGCACTCCAGAGACGAGAGAACCCCAGCGCACTCTTGATGCGCTCCTTTTATATCGGTCCGTGCACACGCGTCTCGTCAAGTCTTTTCACAGGACGCGGACAGCGTGTGCCAGCAACGCCGATGCGCGTTCCCTGCAGCGCACTAGGACACCTCTTGCCGTGCCTCTTGCGTTCCTGCTGGACGCGGACAGCGTTTGAAAGGTACGCCGATGAGCGTCCCTTGCAGGCCGCCTTGCCGGTTATAACAACGCCAAACCAGACGAGGCCCCATTCGTGCACATACGTTCGCCAGTCGAAACGCCTGCCACCCAAATGCTAGCCTATTTGAAATAGCTTATCCTTGTTCATCGTGTCCTTATTTACACAACTTATATTGTCCAGATGGGTAAGAAGTGCTTTGTGCCGCGATGCAACTCGGGCTACAAATTTGAACATCACGCCATAACGGATATATCTTGCAGTCTATTTATTTTGAAAAGCTTAATTATATCAAAGAGCGGCTTCGTAGCCATCGGTTGACGCCCACTTTATTGCATTCTCTTTCAATCCTGTCTTTGCCGACGTGGGAGCGGCGCGTCACGTGCTAGTGCACGCCCCGAAATACCTAAATAAAGTTATTCTATTCCATTACATTAAAGCATTCGTCTTTTCGCAAATGTTTAAGGAATTTGAATAAGTGGTTCGTAGTAAAAGATTCTGTGGGGCCACTTGATCTCATATGCGAAATGCCCCTTACGCATGACACCTGCGCTTTATATGATGCTGACCGCAAATACGTCAAGTAATCTTTCGAGGGTAAATGAAGGGTGAATGCAACACGCGTCACGGAACTGCAGATTTATTTTTGAAGAAAAAATGCGAGCACGATCACCTAGGCCACGGTGTTGCCGAGCTTCACGCCGCATGCCGAACAGTCAAGCATAAAATACTACCACGCAATCCTCACAGGCCTTGCGATATCGCTAAACACGCTAAAAAACCAAATGTTAGAAGCGTCAGGTTTGCGCGCGCCACCTTTCGTCAAGAAGGGGAAAGAGGTCCCCGATTTCTCCTCATTCCAACGCGCCGTCGCTCCACCTAAACTATTCTAACTCCGTGGTTGAAAGTCAGCGCTGTGTCGTGTCCACTTCTCGTCTCCGTCTGTGTTTTTCGCGCTGTTTGCCACGACGAAGATACTATAGTCGCTTACAACCTAAGAAAAAGTCCGCCGCGGTGGAGCAGTGGTTATGGGGCTGCCGACCCGAAGGTCGCGGGTTCGATCCAGCGGCCGTGGAATTTCGACGGGGGTGAAATGCTAGAAGCCCGTGTACAGTGCGATGTACTGTGCGAATTAGCCGGAACGCTCCACTACGGCGTCGCTCATGTCGTATCGTGGTTCCGGGACGTTAAACCCCATATATTATTCCTACAACCTAAGAAAAAAATGCGACCTCCGCCCACAGCTATGACCGTCCATCCCGCAGAGAATTAGTATAAATGCTTCAACCAATAGTGTTCACTCCTTCTAGTGACGTGAAGCACTTCTCGAGTGTTTCAGATAGTTGAATTCCCCACACAGAAACATGTTAGTGCCGCTGGTTCTAGGTCGGGAACTTGAACGTCCCGGCAAATTTCGTCGGGGTTTCTGGCACTGCTGCTCAGCCAAACGAACTGTTTCAGGCACATGCACATTACACAATGACGGTACACGTACGACTGAGTAAGGATTGGGGCTAACTTCGCACCCCCCCTTAGATGATCAAGAGCCCCCCCCCCCCCCCTCATTCGCGAGCGGCTGTGATTGCTCCAGTGTTGTGGTTGCTGTCGCCGACAGTTGAAACTGTCGGGGAACGTCTACTGAAAGTTGTGCCGTTCGTATATAACTGCGAACCTTCCTGCAAATATTGCTTCGCGTAAATATTAGGATGTTTCGTTACTATCGTCAACGCCTCGGGCGAAACCGCGAGTTTCTTTCACGTCGCACTATCGCCTCCTGAAACACCGTGACGTGCTTTCACTTCCGCATACTGAATATATGTATATACGCCGGCACAGGGCGTTCTGTAGAGACCCGCGCTGCCGAGCGACAAGCTCGAGCGCCTCGATCCTCCCCCGCGCGCACGCGCACAGCCCGCGGCGGGGGACAGCCGTGGAACTAATGGAACGGGTGTGTCGTCGCGAGTCCCGAAAAAGGCAACTGCGGCCGGATGCCTTCGGCAGTGCGTTCCGAGCCCGGGGTCCTATTTTAGACCCCACTGCGTTCCAGCAG
>JALIZH010021279.1:0-59456 GCA_030522465.1 Rhipicephalus appendiculatus | reverse complement strand
TAATCGTTCACTGAGACTCATAAGTAGACGAGGGTGGCGATGCGGGCTTGTTGGTTGGTCATACTAGAATGAGTTGAGCGCATACGAGTCTCCTTAGTCTCCCGTATGTCTCCTTCTTTTTTTGTCCGTGTCCTCGTATGCGCTCAACTCATTCTAGTATACTCATAAGTACTTAAGCTCATTGACGATTGGCCACATACCTGCACCTACGGTACGTGGACATTAATATATTAAGGCGAAAGCCTTTAATGTCTCATGCTCACGTCCGTCCGGTGTCCGTCCGGCGTCCGTCCGTCCTTCCGTCCGCCCGGTAATGGTGGTGGTGGTGGTGGTGGTTTGCGTCCTGACCACCCTTACTGCGCATGCGCAAACTCTCCCCCCACGCACCTCCTCTCCTACGCTCCCCCTCTCTCTCCTATATGTATCCCTCCGGCCCGCAGCGTTTACACACCTATTGCGCATGCGCGTCCCCTCCCCCCTCACTCTCTAGTCTCGTACGCTTCCCCCTTCTCTCCTCTACGCATCCCCTTCGCGCGGCGTCCACACCCTCACTGCGCATGCGCGCCCCTCCCCCATCTCTCTCCTCTAGGCATCCCTCCCCGCGGCAACCACACCCCCACTGCGCGTGCGTGTCCCCTCCCCCTCTCTCTCCTCTGCGTGTCCCCTCCAGCAGCGCTTACACCCCCAATGCGCACGCGCGTCCCCTCCCCCCTCTCTCCTCTCCTACATCCCCCCTCTCTCTCCTCGCAACGCCGACGCAGGCAGCGTCTGCTAGCGGGTTTCTTGATTCAAAAAACCGACTGCTCGCGCTGCACAGACAGACAGACAGACAGACAGAAAAACTTTATTTGCAAATGTGTTTGGACCCCCCGGGGTCCCTGGACCACCGCGCGGTCCCACGCCACGTCTACATGGCCATGCCCCTCGCCGCGATGACATCGGCAGCCCGCGTCACCGCAGCAAGCTGCAACGCCGCGTCCTCAGACGAGAGCAGGACCTCCCAGTCCTCCCAGCTGGAGATGGCAGGCTGTCCCTGCGGGGGAGGATCAGCAGGGCAGCCGAAAAGAATATGGGAAAGGGTGGCGTGGGGTTCGCCGCACAGGGTACATTCACAACCGTTCAACACCGACGCAGGCAGCGTCTGCTAGCGAGTTTCTTGATTGAAAAAACCGACTGCTCACGCTGCACAACCGTTCACTGGCCACCCCGTATATACAGGCACTGGATCTTGACCTGCAAGGTAGTGCCGGTGGGATATTTCTCCTGTGCGTTGTCGAACGATAAAAAATTCGCAGCGTGCGCGTTGACTAAAAGCGGATTGCAGGTGTCCAGTCCGAGTCCTGTCCAGGAGGAAACACCGGTCCATCACTGCGTGATTGCGCCTTCCTAGAGTTCTTTCCTGCGCAACGCCGCAATGAGCGCCAGCGTCTACGCCGCCGCCAGTGTAAGCGTTAGCGGGAGATGGTGTAATTTTAAGGCGAAAGCCTTTAATGTCTCATGCTCACGTCCGTCCTTTCATCTGTCCGTCTGTCCGTCCGTCCGTTTGTCTGTCCGTCCATTTGTCCGTCTGTCCGTTCGTCCGTCCGTCCGTTCGTCTGTGCGTCCGTCCGTCCGTCTGTCCCTCCGTCCGTGCGTCTGTCCGTCCGCCGTCCGTCCATGGGTCTGTCCGTCCGTCTGTCCATCCGGAGCTCTGGCACGGAATCAGGTGGCCGCCGGGGTGCGCAAACGGACGGCGGTCGCGTCGGACTCTGCAGCGCTCGCGCTTTGCTTGCGTAGCGTCGCTGTGCCCAGCCCTTTCAATCATTCTGACCGACGCCGTATCAATGGACACATGTGTCCACGAAATACACTTTCGAATTTACAAAGGGTCCGTCAATTTAAGCGCTGGAACGCGGATGGCGTTTGCGCGATGCGCAAAGCGCGAGAGAATACTAACGCATGCGAACGGAGGAAGATTAATTAGTGTCGCGTCTCGCTGCGACTTGCGGTAAAAAATTAAAAAAGAAAACACGCACACATTCGGTTTGTGTGTTATCCCAGTGAGAGGGTAAAAAGAAAAAAAGACATGGCATAGTCAGTGGAATGGCCACACGATTTCGCCGAACACACTTTGGAATGTACAAAGTGTCTGACAATTTTTTTTATTGTGGTTTCAAACCATGCATGATATCTTTTTGTCGATGAATTCTGTCCCTTAGTTTGTGAACGAGGAATGCATGTGATCATTACCAAAATTAGGACAATCTTGCCCGAATGGCTACCCTTTTTTGAGCAGTTTAGTCGTTAAATTGCAAAGGATCGCAAACAGAAGCTCCAAATTTATATGGAGCCTATGAAGAGGGCGGACAGTTTATTGGGGCTTGATAAGACATCTTCTACTGCGGTAAACTGATACAATTATATTTTAAATGTGTTTCTAAACCGAACATGATGTGTTTTTCTGTCGACGAATTCCACCTTCTTGTTTGTGAACGAAGAATATATTTGGTTATTGCTAAATTTAGTAAAATCTGACACCAAGGAAACCCATTTTTTGGGTTAGTTTAGGCAATAAATCGCAAGCAATGGCAAACAGAAATTCTCATTTGTATATGGCGCCTAGCAACAGGCCGGACGCATAACTGAGCCCCTGAGTACACCCGATTTATTTGGTAGCATCATCGACTCCTCTCCAATCATTTAAATGAACGCTGTGTTGTTAGAAAAGTGCCAATAAGTACTCCTTATATACTACCTTCGTGTTAACTCCATTTGCAAGCAGCATCCTAAAAAAATCACTTTGAAGTCTTGGTAAAGTTGCTTTGTGTTGAACAAAGAAACGAGAGCTTGAGCCAATCCGTCTTTCGTCCCTACTGTACCCAGGCAACGTGCATATTGTTCTACTTCGTTCGCTCAATGTTTTCATGAAATTCTGAACTGCTTCAGCGACCTCTGTTGATGTCAATTCGTTTCTTATCAAAACATGTTGTCATTTAAAATCAGAGTGTAAAAAGTTGAAGCTTCTCCACGCGAGTAGTGCCAAAGGCTGAAGCAGGTGCGGAGGAGGCCTGCCTGCTTTGTTTCTCTTTATTTTTAGGGGCGAAGCTCCTTATGCCGTGGGTCGTGCGTCCCACGTTTTGTAGTAACCACCTGCGTGATGACGATGACGCTGCCATCACTGCACACCACATGGAATGTGGTGTGCCGTGACTGTTTGATGACGATCGCGATGCCATACAACACATGGCATCGCGATGTGTCTCACATGCACATCGTTTGACCACACTGCAACCAACCACCATCACGTCTTTGCCGTGGGTCGTGCGTCCCTTGCAGTTTGTAGTACGTAGTAGCCACCTGCGTAACCAGCAGTATCTCCCTGTGTGATGACGATGACGCTGCCATCCCGGCACACCACATGGAATGCCACCATACGTCATAACGATGACGCTGATGACTTGATGACGATCGCGATGCCATACAACACATGGCATCGCGATATGTCTCCCATGCATATCGTTTGACCACATGCAACCAACCACCATCCCACGTCTTTGATGATGTACCTCCGGAGCTTCGCCCACTCATCATCATTCACTCCGCAGATATGCTGTGATTTTTTCTCTTTCTTCTCTCTTCTTTATCTTTTACCTTTTCTCTACGTTTCTTCCATCTTTTTTTCTTGTCTCTGTTCGTGTCTGTTTCTGTCTTTTTCTATCAGTCTGTTTCTTTCTCTTTCTCACTCTTTCTTTCTTACTTTCTTTTTTTCTTCCATTTTTTTCTCTCTTTCCCTCTCTCTGTTCAAATCTTGCTTCGTTTCTTTCTATCTGTTTCTATCTCTCTCTATATTTTTCTCTTTATATTTCATTTCCTCTGTAGCCCTTTTAGGGGCAGAAGCTCCATAACCTGTCGGTCGTGCGTCCCTTGTATGTAGTAGCCACCTGCTGATGACGATGACGATCGCGATGCCATACAACACATGGGGATGACGCTGCCATAAGGGCAGCGTCATCATAGTGGACATGGAATGTACCCACTATGTAGTAACCACCTGCTGATGATGACGATGACGATCGCGATGCCATACAACATGGCATCGCGATATGGTCTCACCTGCATATCGTTTGACCACATGAAACCAACCACCATCACGTCTTTGATGATGTACCTCCGGAGCTTCGCCCACGCATCATCATTCTCCGCGGATATGCTGTGATTTTTCCTTCTCTTTCTTTCGTGCTATCTTTTTTCCCTCTATTGTTTTGTGTTTCTTCCTATACCTTTCTTTCTCTGTCTATCTTATTCTGTCTTTCTATCTTTATCGGTCTTTCTTCCCTTTCTTTCTCTCTACTTCTCTCTATATCTCTCTCTGTACTCGTTCTCTTGCCGATCAGATTTATTGCATCCCATACCGGACAAATAAGCGTCCGTGTTCTGGGAGCCAAGCAGAAGATGAAGAAGACGACGAAGACATTATGTGCCGGCTCATTATGATAATAGTTTTCTGTTCGCTCTGCGTAGACTAACGGTTGGTTTAGACAGCGGCGCTTTTAAAAATATAGCACAAGAGAGACAAGAGGTCCCGTTTATTCTTTTTTTTTTGCACTCTTGCTTTTTTTTAAGACCATGAACCAAATCGCCCCACAAAACATTTTATTACACACGTTTTGGTAAATGTTAAATATATTCGGGCGCTGAAGCTCACGAATAGCACTTTCGATGCATATGTTTAGTGTTTTGAGGATGAAGGCCCTTATTTAAAAATAAGCCTGCAGTTTTCAATGCAGCATTTGTCTTCCAATGTCCGCTCCTGTACATGCTTGGCTCCTATCCCATCCGTTGTTGAACTGTTTCCGTTGTTCAATTGATAGATATAGAATAACCAATAAATACTTCACCATCAAAAGTGTTGAAGTGCGCAAATAGGACTGCGCAAACAACTAATAAATACAACTAATACAGCTAATACAGCAAACAACTAATACAGCGCTGTGTGTTGTTTCCTTCTTCCGTCTTTGTCCTTATGCGCTGTTCGTATATTTAACTAAGGGAACTGACGACGGCATACAAAGCGCGGTCTTTGTGTCATCGTCATTTCCTTTTGTAGGTTTTCTGTTTGTGGAATTCAACACTTTCGATCAGCAACCAACATTCCCAATTTTCAGGCACTTAGCTACCCATTCTCCATAAGGATTTAACAATTTGTTTAACGCGCAGTCACGGTCAATGTTCCTCAGTGGCTTCTACGCAAGAACACATGCGGCAATGTCTCACCGCATTTCTCTTTCTCTAGCACGCCTAGCCAGGCCAAACTCACGGAGGTCCACGCCTCGCTGGGTTTCCTTTAATTGCGACTATGCCACAACTCCTCTGACAGAGCATTCCCGGGCTTCCCATGTCACTTTAAAATTTCGCGCCGCCTTAATAATGTCATAAAAAAAGCTAAAGAACTAAAAAATTCGATTGGATCCATCTTTCACAAAGGAGTCGCGACAAACGAGTACAGCAGCCCAATTTTTTACCTGAACGCGCGAAAGTCGACCACCAAGTCAATAAGCGCCGTATGGAGCAACACAGCGGCGAATTGAGTTTTAAAATGCGCATGCACGCAGTGAACAGTCCGGTGCAGCTTTCGTCTGTAAGGTTGTCATGCGAAACGGACTCAACCCCACCTGTTCTTTTACAGCGAAAGCTGCGTATGGCTAGGCGAAACGAAATACCGTTCGCCACGAGAAACGCTAAACGTATCCATTGGCTGCTCCATCAGTTACGTCGTTCTCTACGTCGAACCCAAACGCGCGCGCCCATCAGCGACGTTGTTCATCTCTCCGTAGCCGCGCCGCCGAGCCCGTGCGCAGCAGTTTCAGCAGGTTTCGAAAGAGCGAAAAACGAAGAAAAAGTGCAGCGCCATGTCTCAGTGGAAGTCACCTCAACAGCGCTGCACATAAATGGGTAGTGGGAGAAAAAAGAATCTAGGAGAGGGGAAAGAGGTGGGAAAGGAGGTAATTCGGCCTCCGCCATGTCCGCGTGCGCGCGCGTCGCCTGTCAGCCAAGGAAAGCCGCCAAGCAGGTCGACAGGCAAAGGAGGGATGTAAACAAACATCACGTGAGGGGCTCACGGGCGCGTGAGGAGTTCGGCGTCGCAGGAAGGTTCAACGTTCAACTTACAACTTCCACATGGGTAGGGCACAGATCGTACGAACGCCCGAGCAGTCGACAGGTTCCAATGAACAGCGCCGACAGCAGATCCGTGAGAGAACCATGGGCCGGACTGTAGCATGGGCCGATCCTTGAGCCGATGTTCAGTCCGGCCCATGGTTACTTCACGGATCTGCAGTTGATGCGTGGGCCGATGCTGCAGTGCAGGCTCGAGAGCAGGCCCGGGTGGCCAAGTGAAAGTAGCAACTGCGTACCAAGAATACGGCAGCCTTCCAAGCCAAGCTAAATCGCGAAGCGGAACGCAAGCGCAAAAGGCGGGCGGATGCTGCTAATCACGACGCCGACCGAACTCCAGATATTGAATGCATGTGACAACGGCGATGACGGCGAGCCGAGGAGACAGCGTTGCGAGCAGAGCAGCGTCAACGAGGCAATGTCGGAAACCTGTTCGCCGGGGCCGACGCCCGTTTTGGCAAGAGTTTCTCGAGCGGCTTCGGCTACGACGTCTGCAACCGCCTGTGGCCGAGTGTTAAAATACACTCGGCCACAGGCGGTCGCTCAATACACTTGGTGAGGCGCATGGTCGACACATCCTGTCATTTTTCTCCTACATCACTCGACGTTTTGCACAGTACGAACATGAGGGCACTGTGAGTCCGCGCAGCCGCCGCGATAGTACACTGGTTACGGTGGTTGACTCCTGACCCGAAGGTCGCGGGTTCAATCCCAGCCACTGCGGTCATATTTTTGATGGAAGCGGAAATGCAAGGGTCCCTCGTATTTAGAGTGAGGTGCACGTTAAAGAACCCCACATAGTTGAAATTACAAGAGGTTTTCCCCAATGGCCCACCTGTCAGTCTTACCGTATAGTTGTGGCTCGCAAACCATCAGCAATTACTACTATGCGTTAGTCACAGAAACAGTAACGCGAAATACCGTAAGCTTTGTGTGCTGACACTCCAAAATGGCTGAAGCTACTGGGGATTCCGCTTTGGAGCAACTTGAGAATATGCTGCTTTGAAAAAAAAATCTTTTGAGCTTTAATGCCAACTCACAGCATTCGCAGTTACAAAACATAAGTTTTCCAAAGGGTGGCACCGCATATTATTGAGCCCACAAGTGAAAATATATTGCAGCGGCATTCGCTGTTGCGATATCACTTTTTTTTCTTTAGCATTTATCGAGCGCCCAGAAGCAGAGCACAATCGCAGTCTCACTTTAATCGGTGCCTCAGGTCCATTTACGAGCCACTACAGAATGTTTCCGAGAAAGATACGGCGAAGTTCTACTCGGTTCATTGATCTTCATTGAATGAACTTCCGCTTTCCTCGCATTGTTTCCCGTCGCAAATGTTATCTCGATTCAGGGAACCTTGACTTCCACTGCAACGCCATGCAGGGGGGCTTTGTCAGATTAAGAAATACGAAGTCCCATTGCTGTTTCAGTGAGCCTAAATCAGGAAGCACGAGTGCTCATGCACGCCAAGAAAGACGGGGACAAGGGGTAAATACTTGGATAAATAGTAATATTAATTCGAAGTTACACTCTAATCTGAAGATATGTTTCAGCTCGGTAAAGATTAGGTTATCCCACCAGATGACATCGACAGCTGCGGAACTTGGTGCTCTACCTAGCGCGATCAACCACCCACGAAATTGAGTGTGTTCACCGACTGCAAGGTAGCTCTACAGTGCTTGATATTAGCGTTACGCTAGCGACCTCGCAAACAACTAGCGTTTGAAATTAGAGAGCTACCCCATCACCTCTTCATTCAAGGGCATGAATTCACGTTTCAGTGGCTCACAGCGGCATATTGGGAAACGAACATGCCAATTCAGCTGCTGGATCTGCATGTCAATACGACGTACAAGATCCAATTCCATTCTCAAGAACAGATGCCTCGATAAACATTCGCGAGAATGCAAATATATATATATATATATATATATATATATATATATATATATATATATATATATATATATATATATATATATATATATATATAAATCGGCAGATCCCACGCAATATGGGAATCGATGTAATGCGAAGCAGCCAGCAAGGAGCAAATCAGTCTGTACATAACGTGCATGTCATGATTTGTATGTTAGGACCTGTCATCAATGTACGTCATATTGTCACGTCACGCAATACCAATATTTGTGTATATCAAGCTAGCAAAACGGCCCCGAGCGCATCATGACCGTGGCATGCAAGTCATGCTGTACATGACATGAATGTCATGATTTTCATGTTACCACCTGCCATTTATGTTCTTCCATACAGTCACATCGCGCAATAACAATTTTGGTGCATATCAAGCTAGCGAACTGGTCCGCAAGCGCACCATGATCGTGGCATGTAAATCCCCTCGTGCATGTCATGATTTTCGTATTACCAAAGGTTATGTTTGTCATACAGTCACGTTGCGCAATACCAATGTACATGACATGGATGTCATGATTTTACCATCTGTCATTTATGTTCGCCATACTGCCGCGTCATTGAGTACCAAATTTGGTACATATCAAGCTGGCGAAACAGCAACGAACGCACCATGAGCATGGCATATATGTCATGCTATACATGACATGCACGTCATTATTTTCATATTACCACCTGTCATTTATGTTAGTCATATCGAAGTGTCTCGTCATACCAATTTTGGTATGTGTCAAGTTAACGACACGGCCGGTAGAGCACCACGCCCATGGCATGTAAACCATGCCGTTCATGACAAGTAAGTCATAATTTTGATGATATGACCAGTATTTATGTCTGACATATAGTCATGTTATGCCATACCAATTTTGGTATAAATACCCGTTAACGATACGGTCCGGAGGGCACAAAGTCGTAGGCGGATAGATAGATAGATAGATAGATAGATAGATAGATAGATAGATAGATAGATAGATAGATAGATAGATAGATAGATAGATAGATAGATAGATAGATAGATAGATAGATAGATAGATAGATAGATAGATACGCTCAAAGGTCGCCGAAGTTTGGTAAGAAATGCTTCTCATTTAAAACATAAAATCCTTGAGGAACACACCAAGTTTACAGCGCACACCACTCCACCAACTAGGCCCACCTCGTCGACTTCAACCTCTTTCCGGATTCTCTCGACTCGAGCCAACGGCTGCTTTGCTGACTGTGACTGGGCGTCGCTTTCACCAAATCTGTTGGCTTCTGCATCGGCATGGAAGACGGTGCTGCTTGCAACCACTGGCGGTAGTGAAGAAATAATAGACCATGTTTTTTTTTCTTTTTTACTAAAGTGTGTTTAAGGAGAGGTTGGTGCCTCGATATGGCTCCGGCTAATTGTCTACTTTTTGGTTAATATTATGCGTCACGAAGTTATCAATAACAATAAAGTAATGCAGAGTTCGGGAACGAAAGATATCCATTTACAGAAGCAATGTTCCACGCGTCCAAAAAGAATGTCCACGCGTCAACAACAATGTTCCCACACACAAGAGACAAACAAACGTTCGCACTTAGCAGAACAATTCATCCTACAGTGATTTAACGATCACACGACAGTTACTGTGCAGTTGCCCGTACTTTAAGCACAGCTGTTATGAAACACGAGAGACAAAGCGAAACATTTGACCAGAAGTATCGTAATGCTTCAAATAATTTGCTAATGTGAATCAGTATCTTTCTGATATTCCTGACTCTTCTAAAAACTGGTCTACTGCGTGTGCGGCAATGTTTTGAAGAGTTTCTGTTGACTATGGAAGCCAAAACTTTTGCTAGTGACGGCGGCTCTTTTTCCAACCTGTCCGGATTTTTGTAAATATTTTTTTACGGAGAACAGCATAATTTTTGCGATGTAGAAGCTTTTGCGTGTCTTATTCTGTCTCTTCACATGCGCACGTAGCACAGTTAGTTCTTCTTATCCTGTATAGGAAGCTGTTAGCGTAGGCAGTGCCTAGACGAAGTCTATCAATTATTGTTTTGACAAAAAGCGGTAATTATAATCGGAATATGAAATTCAATTCCAGGATCAATCTAATATAAATCTGGAGTTTTTGCACCGTTGCCAAACCAAGTCTCTTTGGACAATCGACTGCATAGATTGTGCAACAAACATCGCGCATCGCTCGCCGCGAGAGGTAGTAGAGATAGATCGTTCTCTTGATGCACGTGCCACACAATTCGCTGTGACATTCCCGGCGTTTTCACAATGACTTGGGATGCACTGGAACGACGATATCATCTTTAGCTGTAAATCCTGCGCTATGGCATGTCTCTGGAATTTCATATGTGAATTTGTTATCTGCTTTTCCTAAATTGATGTCTGTTTATACAAACTAATGAGGCTTGCGAGTCGCTTAAAATTACCCAGAAAAGAGGTCCTTGCGGTCTACATATGAACCGTAAAGCAGAAAGTATAGCAAATAGTTCCGCCGTTGTGGATGTTGTAAAGTGACAGACGCGAAAAGCTTATCTCTCTTGGTATTCAGGTATGTAAAAAGCTGACGTACAACATTGTTTCCGGCATGACTCATCAGTGTAAACGTTAATACGGCCAGCATATCTTGCGCAAAAACGGGCTAAAGTTAATTGTTTTATTGCATTGACGGGCATGTTCTTTGTCGCTGTCCTGGCTACAGCGCGCACAGTCTGCCGCTAGTTGCTGGGTTGGCCCGCCTCGACGACAGACCCCTGTTCAGAACAGGGTGTGCTCGAATGCTGACAAGACATATTTTCGCAACAAAAATCAATTGAGGCCTTACTGAACTTTTTGCGGGGCAGTGACCTATTGAATAGGCTATAGCACTCCCGCTTTACACCTTCTTTTTGTTTATGTTTTATTTTTTTTTTTGGGGGGGGGGGGGGCGTCTACTTTTCTCTCCGCTTTCCTCCCCGTGTGTCTTTCCCTTTCCTCTTCCCCTAAGTGTAGGGTAGCAAACCGAATGCTACAATTTTGCTTGACGTTACTGCCTTGCTGTCATTTTATGCTCTCTCTCTCTCTCTCAATTCTGCTATCGACTCAAACGTGCATATATTCCTTCCGACACTTGCATCAAAGCAATTTGTGTGTGTTCGCTCAGCGCAGCCACTGCTTGATGGGTAATTCTTGGCGTATACTTCACAATATTTGCATGAAGAAAAGTAAGAAATACCTTCGAAAATGCGCAGAACTTGGATATTTTTGTTCAGATGGTCCAAACTGGAATACCTCATTGCTTCTGATGTTCTTATTATAAGATAGTATTTAGTCGCTGTGCACAAAGCTCACATCATAAAAATATTACAAAACAAACTTTACTAAAGACTTGAAAATGGTATATATTGGCGAATCATTAGCACAGAATGACACGTGCATTCCTGATATACAGACGGCGTTCACACTTACTTCAGAGCAGGCGGAAGCGGCAGAATTCACTACAAAAGAGTCCGATTCGCCACTTAAACGAAAGGAAAGCCAGGCGTCAAGCCCGATCCATCTAGGACCAATTTCTCCGGCATGGCAAAATTGGGAAATTTTTCTGCTATGCCGGAGGCCGTATTTTGCGTGCACCAACATGCAATTGAATAATGCATGTTGCCTGGACAACCATCCTCGTTCTCATCTCATCCATGCTTCTTTTGCGCAACACCTTGTTTAAGAATAGCATGACAATCTCCGACCTCAAATATAAAAGTCCTTGCGAAAGTGTCTGCGCTAATTCTGATCAACGCAGTCACAAATTAATCCGTCCTACGCCAGAAATCTCACCACCCCCCAAAAAAGACGTCTCCCACACGAGCCTTATTTGCATGAAGTTTGTCGACGAGACGGCAGTGAGTGGTAGGCAGAGAATCAGAGCCTTGGCTCTTCCCAACATATCAGCCTTTCGCAGTGCCGCGCGCAAGCACCTCCTGCGCTACCCGGGCTATTTTTTTTCCTTTTTTTAAGGGGTCGGGGGGTGGAGGAGGGGCTTTCTTTCTTCGCATGTTAGAAAAGAAAGTTGAAAAGACCAGAACTGTTCCTTTCCCGCGTAATGATTGAATTTAGTGCGAAACAAAACACTCAGAATAGAGGCAAAGTGGCACAAATTCATTCTTTTTTACAAGCGAAATGCATGTTGAAGTGGCGACAGCAGCGGCGGTAGGGGCGGCAAAACTAATGCGCAGAACTTGATAAGGCACGGAAAACAATTTCCGCTCGCTTTGGCGTTTCCAGGCTCCTGCCTCTTCTCGTGTTTGAACGAAGCCTTAATATTTTATTCACTGGATAAACTGCAAAATCTCCCGGTGTAAGTACGGTCTATGGCGTCTTCCTCGAAGCTCACGCAGCGAGGAAATGGTACGTTACATACGGCATACCGAACACCACGGTCGTGGTTTCACTGTTGTTACAGCGGGATATAATACATCGAAAAACAAGCCACGATTTGAGAATATTTATTACACCAGGAGCACCCTATTGTTTTAATCGTAGGTGTTAGATCATCACATCCCTGCGGGCTGACTGCAAACAGTGTGTCTTCGTAGTGAAAAAGTTTCCACCATTCCTAACGACGTTAACTGACACCGTTGACATTTGTCGTGAAAGAGAATAAAACCTATGCAAGAGAATACGCTTAAAAAGTTTGCTCATTAAGGGCAACCGGTTATGTAATACTGAAGTAAGTGATTGCAGTAAAAAAGCGAAAAAGTCGTTAAGAAGCAGGTACACGTACATCATGCTGTATGCTTACCCTTTGTCTGGGTCTGGGGGGAGCAGGTTAAAAGTGGTTGCAACCCCAATAGAGGTTTCTGTTATAAGGTGCAGTGGATTAGAAGATGAAGGTTTACATTAATGACATTCTTGCTATCGCACTCATCTTTGTTATGCGCTTTAAAACTTGAAACGCGCGCGCTAACCTTCGCAGCTGAAGACCCCACAAAACATGCAGTTACATGATATCCTCTCTAAAGCTTGGGCAGAATATTAACATATGGATTCTTTCTCCTCAAGGAAACACGTGAAAGAGCAACGTTCACGTATCATAATTACTGAATAGCCAAAATGCATGCAGTTCAAGCTTTACTAATCACTGCATGAATGAATTTTTGCGTCAGCAAAAAGCTAGAGCGTCGCCGAAGCGAATGTGTCCTCAATCCACTATCACGAGATTCATGATGTTCATTCGCGAAAGACTATTTAACTTTTAGGCCTTCGTAACACTTAAAATCTAGTGACAAAGTACTACCTCGAATAGTGAAGCAACTGTTGTATTCATCCTACAATTAAAAAATTACGTCGACGGCTCTAATCATTGTATACGTGATTACCTTAGTTTACCTAATTTTTGTATGTTTTACCAGTAAAATGTAACAGTAATGGTGTTTTGTTAAAGCTTGTGAATATTTGTTTGCGATAAAAACACTGTAGAATTCTAGGCTTGTCTTGAAAACGTTTGCCTTGCTATTCGAAAGGTATTCGAATAGTATTCAATTCGTATTCGTATTGAATTCGGTATGATCACTGTTGGATTCGCATTTGATTTGCTCCTAAATTTCACTTTCGCACACTCTTATGAGCTGAGCCCTTTGTAATTGGTCCGCTACTTTCAAACAGTCACTCGTTACGCTATTTAGATCGACTGACGCCCGCTTCGTCGCTACCACCACGCAATGTTTCACCTGTTAACGTGGCTCCTCACCCGATGTGACTACTGTCTAGTGACGACATAAATATGTTTACAACGCAGTTGAAGGCACCACAGTGGCTCTGTGGTAGAATGCTTTACTGTCACGCAGAATGTCTGCATGCACTGCCGGCTCAAATCTTTATTTTTACTCTTTGTAACCGTCGGCATCTTTTGCTCACGGACAACGCCGGCAAACGCCGACAACACATTTTCTGCGACGCGGTCTCTTTAAGGCTTAATATAAGAGCGGCAGTCGAAGTACACCTGCTAGGAAAAAGTGTTATACAAGCAACTAGCAACAGCTGAAAGCCGCTTACTGGATACTAAAACTGTAGAAAAAAATTAGCTGCGGAAAAGCAGGGAAACTGGGATGGAATGTGTCAGTCAAACTTTCTTTCCCCTAGCTTCATCTTCCAACTTGCTTAATTAACATGGGGTACTTTGCAAATTAGTTTTCGTGACCGGCAGCTGACGTTGATTGCTATGCCTTTCCGATAACGAAGTGTAAAACTTCGCTGTCGAAATTAGGACTGGAGGGCCTTCTTTTAATCTTACCGTCGTATTGCTCTCACGATTTTCTAAAGCTGCGAACACGTGCTGAAATCTCGGCGTGATTCAGTGAACGAAACGAGTAAAAATGCACTACGTCAAGCTAGCTAATGAGGCCCATAGAAATCGACAATGTGATAGGAGCTGCAAGCCAGTTTTCCAGCTGTCCTCGTGTGCATTCAAGCTCTTCTGACAACTTGCGCGGAATTCAAACTGAAATTTATGTATTGTGAGCATTTCGGGATGTCTGCATTCCTCAGCACTGCGGATGTTCCCTATAATTAGTTTCTGCGCATTCCTTAACGTTTTGGCAGTTGTATTTCGTTTCAGCACTCATTCGCCGCTGATTTCAACAGGCAATATATTCGCTCATATACCCACTTCATATACACCGCCACCTCCTGTACATGTGTGACGTGCATAATCGCGGGGTCGAATATACAAGCGACTCCGCGTACAAGTTTAATCTTGTACATTTCACGTGGGGAAGCCACTTCAGGTGGAATGGCCTTGAGCTTCGCTTCGTTTTTCTGTATATCCTTTCAGAAATAAAATCTGTGCATTCATTGAAATATCATCTACGCGATACACACCGATAATAAATTGATAACTTAAAGCGTTTTACCTTTAATTGGATTAACATTACTGATGGCCCTGATTTTATGAAATAATGCATTCATAATACTGTCTTGCTTCGGTCTCATGAAAAGCACAGGGAATCTTGATTAATCTCCCTTTGTGCCAATGTGTTTATTTAGTACTCGGCTCTACAGATTACGGGTTGGCCTGCTGGTGTCCGGGATAAAAATATTTACAGAACACTAATTTTTGTACATTTAACGAGAAAAAAATCACAAATTTGAGAAAATAACCATTTTGGTCCAGATTGAGACGCAGTTTACACCGCGTGGTGCTCCAATTAAACATCAGCTTTATTCGTCAATGGAAAGAAAACAAATATTTCTTCTCATATTGCAAACTTTACAATTACAATTTTTGGTTTTGAGGAAGAAAATAATTTTTGAAGTTCCCCATTGACAGGCTATTTTTTCATTTGGTCATACCACAGCTTCCTAGTTGAAGTTCTCCATTGCCGTCTATGGGCAACTTGTCAGCTGAACCAGCCACCTAATAGTTAAGTTTGTCTGCCGCGGTGGCATAGCGATTACGTTGCTCGGCTGCTGATCCGAAGGTCATGGGTTCGATTCCGGCCACGGCGGTCGCATTTAGATGGAGGCGAAATGGCAGAGGCCCGTGTACTGTGCAATGTCAGTCCACGTTAAAGAACACCAAATAGTCGAAATTTCCGGAGCCCTTCATTACAGCATCTCTCATAATGATTTCATCGTTTTGGGACGTAAAATGCCAGATATTATTATTATTATTATTATTATTATTATTATTATTATTATTATTATTATTATTATTATTATTATGACAGCTGAGTCATGCAGATGTTTCAATCACGTTGTAATTATAAATGTCTCACGGAGTCGCAACGGCAGCCTGGCGTCCTCGTACCAGTCAACTGCTATCTCACCTTCTGCGTGGCGCTTCCATCAGTTGCAAGTATTCCGCGCTCCTTCCCAAATGTTTGCGTGGCACTGAGAAAAAGTATTCGCCTAGAAATGTGTGGCCTTGTGTACGCTTCTTCAGAGAGATTGAGTTTCTTAATTTAGACATTTTTTTCCCTTTTATATGGAGCCATTAATCCCACAAAGTTAGTGGTTGCGTAAGAAGCGTTACATATTTGTTAATTTAGATGCTTTCACTAAAATGTGCCCTATATTGGTACCGGCGTTTCGGAATGTAACACTGACGAGTAAGCTATATGGAAAGCCTCAGGTCTCTTTCGTAGGTGCCGTGCGCGTCAAAATAAAAGTGATCGAGGCCGCACAGTGCTGCAGCGGTCAGCTTCAGTGTGTTGTGATATGGCGAATAAATAGCTTGCGTCTGTCATAACATTCAAGTTTCAAACACTTGTAACGCATAGTTTGAAGGGCGTCAGGCTGATATGGCTGCAGCATAATATTAATTGTTGGGGTTTAACGTACCAAAAGCAGGATATGATTATGAGAGACGCCGTAGTGAAAGGCTCCAAAAATTTCGGCCAACTGGGGTTCTTTAACGTGCAGCTAAATGTAAGCTCACTGGCCTCAAGAATTTTCACCTCCGTCGAAAATGCGGCCGCCGCGGCCGGGATTCGATACCGCTACCTGCGGGTATACAGTGGAGCACCAAAACCACTAGACCAACGTGGCGGGTATTGATGGAGCATACCCGCTCACCGAGTCACGAGGGGATTTCTTACGTATATGTTTAACATATATATGCATTGAAGTGGGTGCTTCTAAAAGTTTAACGCAGGTACGTGTTTAAAATAAAAAATGCGGACGAAATGTATTATAATCTCGTTATTACGGGTTTGTTAAGTAGTACGCGCCGCTTGGATGTAGCGTTAGCGACTTAGGGATTTGTAAATTAGAAGCTTAAAGTGGGGACAGTAGATGAGCTTAGCGAGTCTCCGCTCTCTTGAATTCCTGAAACGGATCTATAGCGTGAGCCACGTGGGAAATCTTCTGGAACCCACCAAGGAAAGGCACGCGCACATCATTACCGCTTTTCAACCTACTTTGCTTCCCGGCATAATCACACGCTCATGTAGTTTTCACAACCACGGCAACTTCTCTGAGAGAAAGTAATTAGGCGGCATTCATTATAAGTTAATCACTACTCCTCGCGAGTCGGTACTTCCTGTTCCGTTCACAATCGATGGGTTGCTGGAGAACGCATAGCAAGGGAGCGGAAATGAAACCACCCTTAGAGCTTAAACGGATGTCAAGAGGATCATTTGGCATGGGAATTGGTTTCCGGTGCTTAACATTGTAGTGATAATTAACTGAATGCATATTCCGCCTTATGAGCGACAGGCTGTGTTTTTCGAGAAAGTCTTCACTATGTGCGTCATGTTCACGCTAAGCGGACAGTTGACTTTGATTGCTTTACTTGTTCAATGCTTTTAAATGCGAAGCATTTCTTAGCGAACTTCGGCGACATTGAGCGTATCTATCTATCTATCTATCTATCTATCTATCTATCTATCTATCTATCTATCTATCTATCTATCTATCTATCTATCTATCTATCTATCTATCTAGCCGCCTACCACTTTGTGCTCGCGTGGCCGTATTGTTACTGGGATTTGTACCAAATTTGGTATGGCATAACATGAAAATCATATCATGAAAATCATGACTAACTTTTTTAGCGAACTTCGGCAACTTTGAGCGTATCTATCTATCTATCTATCTATCTATCTATCTATCTATCTATCTATCTATCTATCTATCTATCTATCTATCTATCTATCTATCTATCTATCTATCTATCTAGCCGCCTACGACATTGTGCTCTCCTGGCCGTATCGTTAATGGGATTTATACCAAATTTGGTATGGCATAACATGACTGCATGGCGAACATAAATGGCTGGTCATATCATGAAAATCATGATTAACTTGTCATGAAAAGTATGATTTACATGCCACGCTCATGGCGCGCTCGCGGCCGTTTCGTTAGCTTGATATTCACCAAATTTGGGATTGAGTGACGTGACTGTATGACGAACATAAATGACAGGTAGCAATATGCAAGTAATGACGTGCATGTCATGAACAACATGATTTACATGCCACGCTCATGGCGCGCTCGCGGCCGTTTCGTTAGCTTGGTATACACCAAACTTGCTATTGAGTGACGTGACTGTATGACTAACATAAATGTCAAGTCGTAATATGGAAATCATGACATGTCATGTGCGACATGACTTACATGACATGCTCATGGCGCGCTCGCGGCCATTTCGTTAGCTTGATATACACCAAATTTGGGATTGAGTGACGTGACTGTATGACGAACATAAATGACAAGTGGTAGTATGGAAATCATGACTTGTCATGTGCGACATGACTTGCATGCCAAGCTCATGGCACGCTCGCGGTCGTTTCGTTAGCTTGATATACACCAAGTTTGGTATTGAGTGACATGACTGTATGACGAACAGAAATGACAAGTGGTAATATGGAAATCATGACATCTCATGAGCGACATGACTTGCATGTCACGCTCATGGCGCGCTCGCGGCCGTTTCGTTTGCTTGATATACACCAAATTTGGTATTGAGTGACATGACGGTATAGCGAACATAAGTGGCGGTTGGTAACATGAAAATCTTGGCATGTATGTCATCTACAAAGCCATTTACATGCCACGCTCATGGTGCGCTTGCGTCCAGTTCGCTAGCTTGATATACACCAAAGTTGGTATTGCGCGACGTGACTGTATGACGAACATAAATGACAGGTCCTAACATGTAAAACATGACGTGCAAATTATGTAAAGCATGATTTGCCTCCTTCCTGGCTGCTTCGCATTACATCGATTCCCACAGTGCGTGGGATCTGCCGGCTTTTTTGTTCACGCTCTTTTTAGGTCGGTTTGTTGCTTGAATCAGATTAGCTTTTGTGATTATTAAGTCTTCATATTGCCATTTTGCGTAGATTATTCACCATGTTATAATGCACGGGAGGTCCCACTTCAGTTTGTAAGTACGAGACCTCCTGATGTGTATACTGATGATGTATTTGTTCCTTTGTTTGACTTGAAATAAATTATTCTGATTCTGATTTGAATTACCATTCATGGTGACCTTATCTACATCTCAATATTTTACCAGTTCTTCATCTATACCTTTGCTTCCGTTTCTGAAACATCCCACTTTGAACTTTGGAGCCAATCTGACCTTTTGAATCATTGAATTCCTGATCATTCTTACTGGAAAGCACAATGTGGTCTTCAGTCGAGTTTGAAAATCCTGCGCTTTTAAGGTCCGCAGTACGCCAAGTCAAAGTGCACAATCCAGGACGTATGGGAATAGGAAGAGAAGAAGCGCTTCTTTCGCACTGTGATTACGAGGAAGTGAAATACACAAAGGGAATTCTAGAACACATTTTTTTTGTATAGTTGGTGATATTTGGCTTTGGTGAACTAGTCAGGAATTTCATCTCTCCGTTAAAATTGTGCTCATAGGCAACGAGCACCAAGCCGCAATTTCATTATTTCCTAAAACATAACGGCGGAAAACCTGCGCACTTACTTCGGCACAGCCAGAGAGAGAGGACTTTCGTGAAGGAGCTTAGTACGCTTCACCCCAGTCGAATTCCTCTCGCGGTTTATGGTTTACTTTCTAATCATTGCTTTCAGACGACGAATAATTCAGGCTGGCAGAGAATGCCACAGTTATAAGAAAGAAACGTAGGAAACTTTGCCGGAGGCTTACTCGATAGACGTGGCACGCGTGCAATTTCTAGCTGTTTCGAAGGGACACTTGCAGTGGTAAACTCGAGGAAAGCCATGTCAAGAATGCAGCGTAGTGCCTTATCGAAAAAAAAAAAGGTACAAGACTCGTTGGTATGACATAGGGGTACTCCACAAAGTTAACAAAAAAAAACTTAAATGTGCTCATCAAACATAAATTTCTCATTGGACATTTCCAATGTCTCGCTATGGGCTACAAATCCAAACAGAAAACTTATAAATTTTTTCCAGTCGTACATATAAACTGCGTCGTAATGTAGGTGTCTTTCAAAGGGCACGTAAGAGGAGATATAAATTGTAAAAAAAAGAACAATTAGTGTGTCAGTGAAATTTGTGTTTCTTTCCTGTTTTTTTTTTTTGCCGCGCAACTGCACTAGAATCACATGCTAGTGCAGCACATGCATATTTTGAATGAGGTTTGCGAATTCACCACGCAAAAGCCATGTTTCTGTTTTAGCACATACGGGGCACAGGGGGGATGAAGTGTTTGAAACATACGGGGCACAGTGGACGGAGGTGGAGCAAGCTATTGGTGAGGTCTTTACGCTAACAACTGACAATCGAGAGAATTTCGGGCTAAACACGCACAAACAAAAGGTAGGTGTGAAAGGCAGGCAGAAGCAACAAGTGGGACGAACAAGAAGCCCATCTGTCAACGGAAACTAATGTACGCAGTATCAGAGCGGGCGAAACTTTCTTTATATGCCTCGCTTTTCCTGCGGACGTGTGAGCTGCCTGTGAAACAAAGTAATGAAAATTGCTGTGGTTTACGTGCCAGAGACTATGTGATTATGAACAGTGCCAGAGTGAGGGACGTAGGATTAATTTACACGACCTATAGGGTTCCCTAATATTCACCTATATCCAAGCACACGGGTGTTCTCTTTATTTATTTTTGTTTTCGCCCCGCATCGAAATGCGGTAACTGACGCCGAAAATCTAACCTGCACCTGCTAGCTTAGCAGCCATCGTTTTTTGGCAGTGTGATTTAGACTTACTCCGCGACTGCGCAGTAGAGCTGTGCACGGGCTCCGGGTAGCCCGAAAGCCCGGCCCAGCCCGGCCCGCGGGCCGGGCTCAGGTATGCGGACGTCTTCCCAACTCGGGCCCGGGCCGGGCTCGGGCTACTCATCTCGGGCATCGGGTGGGCCGGGCCAGGTGCAAAGGCCGCATCAAACCAAAAAAATATAGACGTTGTGCCGGAATTGTTTTCTAGCACTTAGCGATCAGCACAGAGATCACCTTTGTGATCATTTATCCATACAATCACCCTCCTGTCCTGCATCATAGATAATAAACTGCTGGAAGAACAAGGGGTCTAATTATTCTAAGCTTGTTATGCTTGCGAAAAAGATATTTGCGGTTCCGGCTACCAGTGCGAGCAGCGAACGGAACTTCAGTTCGACAGGATATGTGATGCACCGCACTTCACTGAAGTCCGAATCACTGCGCAGCTTGTTATTTTTACAGAACTTGTAATCTGTGTATACACACTAACACATATCGTTTGCATATGTTTAACTTTGATATGTTGAATAAAATGCAACATGATCAAAAAGTGATATCTTGTCTCCGCAGAAACTTTCATAGTGTCGGGCCGGACCGGGCCCGGGTTTGTGTTTTTGTACGTCGGGCCGCGCCGGACCGGGCTCGGAGCCCTTTGGGGTCGGGCTCGGGCGGGCCTGCGACGCAGTCAATGGGCCCGGGCCGGGCTCGGGCTTGAAAATTAGGCCCGTGCACAGCTCTACTGCGCAGTTCCATGAGCTTGGAGCACAGGACAGTACAATGTGCAGCCAAACGCCATCACGACCATTTTCGGCTTCATATCGGTCGCTTTTTCTTCGATTTCGTTTGTTTTTCAAGCACCTACCTCTTACAGAACGAAAGGGAACATATAAAAAGTAAATAAAAATGAGCGTTTGTCTTTTTCCCAACTTTTAATTCTAAGTCATGCAACTATTCACAGGAATATCAGGTACGCGCTGAACTCCGAATCGCGCAGTCATGTTCTCTCAGCTTAAAGTGTGCAGTAGTAGTGGTCGGGAAGCGAACCCGCTTCCTGCTGTTTAGCAGGGCGACCCCAATTTTGTACTCTCTCAGCGATAGCGTGATGGCCTCGACCTCGCACTGTGGGTTCGCCTGGAACAAGTATCTCCTTGCAACAGCTGCTATAGAACTAATGTAACAATATCTGTGATTTAGCGTGCCACAATATGATATAATTATGAGGCACGCCATAGTGGAGGGCTCCGGAAATTTTGCCCATCTGGTGTTCTTTAACGTGCACTGACATCTCACAGTACACGGGCCTCTAGCATTTAGCCTCCACCTTTCGAAATGCGACCGCTGCGGCCGGGATCAAACCCGCGACCTTCGGGTCAGCTGCATTCGAACTAGAATAAAAATATTTCTAGAACAACCTGCATCGTGAACTTCACAAAGGTTCGAGTCGACACGATTTCCTATAGAACGCTTGTTGATTCCATGTCGCATCTTTATGTATTTTTTTTTTCTGGCGCAACTGTTTACGAGAAAAGCTGTATACCCCTGAGCTTTATCTCGCGCGCGTGCAATGATTGCCTTCTTACGCAGTGACCAGGAGGCGTAGTTGCACCGCGTGTTCATTACATTTGCGTCTCTTGCGGGTTGACGCGTTGCTCAATCGACCTCTCCTTCGTATCTGCATGTTCGGATGCAGAGAGACTTTGCGCGGTTGCGTTCCAGTGAAAGAACACGTGTCGTCACTCGCCCACAGGATGCATTGATCCCATTTGTACTTCCACTTGAGCTGTTTATGCGACAGCGGTCACTGCTTATTAGATCACACGCATTCCGCAACCCGTCACGCGTCGGGAACCTCCAACACAACACTGTTGCATAACACTGAAAAATACGGACATGATCGGCATACATTTTTTTCTTTTTTGTGTTTATATTTTACATACAGTTAATCGCGGTCAAGTATTCAGCGGTCCGCTAGTTACGCAATTCGCATTGTGTGAAGCCTGGTTGTTATATGACTGTTCTAAAACGCTTTCTTACACATGTTAATGCGATTGCTTACCCTACATGAAGCCTGCATAGGGTCAGTTTGCAACGGAGTTTCAAGCAGCGGCGTATAGCTCCGTAGTGGAGTACTGGGCTGTCACGCAGAGGGCCCGGGTTCGATTCCCATTCTGTCCACATTATTTTTTATTTAGATAGTATTTTCTTATTGCGCGCGATAGTGGTTAAGGACACCGGCGCCGGCGGACAACTACGGCTCAGAATCGGCCCTTGATGTGATCTCATAACGTCTTTCGCTGTAAAATTAACCGTTTTACACGTTGAAATGGTGAGCACTCTCTACGTGCTTTAACAATGCATGTGGAAGTGAGGAAGACCTTTTTCCTGGAAATCGAGGTGCTAAAATGCAGTGTGATACTCTCACATATCATTTTCCTTTTCTGACTCTCTAAATATTATTTATGTAACATTATTGACCGATATTTTATGATATCTCTTTATAGGAAGTGACCGTAAAACGTATACTGCATAAGAGAGCAGCCGATTTCAAGTTGGTAAAAATGAGATTGCTCCTGTGTCATTTGCGTGTGCAAGCCTAAGCGCACCGAGACCACGCCAGGTCGAAATTTAGTTGCGGTGGTGCAGTTGTGCACGAGTCTTTAACAGTCTGGTTTTTAACGTCGGTATTTTTCATTTTAAAGTAAAACTATGTTATTACTTTAATTGAATACGTTGGTTGGTGTCCCTTTCCCAATGTTATTTCAATTTAATTCAATTTTTATTTCATCTCAAGGATGAGGGCAGCCTCGGGAGAAAAGTGACGTTTGTCACTTGAGGAGAACCCGAGCCTCCCTATACATGGCAAGCAACGAGGACATAGGTAAACATAGACCACGGAACATAGGCCATGAACATAGGCAATGAACACAGACCATGAAATGCTTGGCGCAGTAGAAGTGGAAAGATGCACGTGGAGTAATGCTATGCACAGAAACTAATATACGTAAGCACTTTCCTACTGCACAAATTCCGAAGTACAAGCAAAATATCATGGAATACAAAACATACTATATATAAGACAAATATGATATGCACAGAAATTGTAAATAAATAAATAAATACATAAATAGGTACATAAATGAATACATAAATAAATAAATAAGTACATAAATAAATAAAAAAAAACTAATGGCTGAACCACCATTTTCGCAATTTTCACGATGAAATCACTTCCCTAATGTCATGTGCACTGCATTTTTCAATGATTATTTTTGCCTGAAGTAATTTATTTAATAACAAAGGAACAGTAAAACGCAACATTTGTCGCCCAAAATTGGTTTTACAGAATGGAATGTTCCAGTGCTCCATTTGCATCCCAACCATACAGAAGTCTGTCTAATGTTCACCTTTAAGTCTTTAACAAACACGTAGCTTCAAAAAATTTTTCCAAATGGGGTAGTAATAGAGGAATTACACGCTTTTGGGGATCTAAAAGAGGCCCTCGCTCATTTCACAAGAAACCTCAGCAATTATTATTATTATTATTATTATTATTATTATTATTATTATTATTGTGTTATGTGGGGTTCGCGCCGTCTGGCCAAATGACGGATTGCATCACTTCCTTAAAAACTCATAAAACATTTATTAGTACAAGAACCATCAAAGTTAAGGTAACAGTCAGTCTTCTCGGCAATCGCACATGCCAACAACACTTCAGCCTTCACCCCGCCGGACACGCAATCCACGCGTGCACACACCTCGCCAGTCTGTCGCGAACTCCCCCAGCGCTGTGTCAGCTGGTGCTTTTATAGGCGATCTGTGAAATGCGCGCTCCCTTACTGCGCAGCACGTGTTGGTATCGTATGGCGATGTGCGTGATTTCCCACACATTCCCCCCCGTGCGAAAAAGTTCGTTGCCGGTAGTTATCTGTATCGCATTCTGCGGCATCGTTCTTCGCCTTCGTCACCGTCATCGGCCTCGCTGGCGATGTCACCCTCCTTCCCGTCCGCGCCATCTCGTGGACCTTGCTAGCAGTCGCAGCGGTGGCGGTAGTTGCGGCGGTCCTTGTGGCAGCCGCCGCTGCAGCTTCGGTCCTCTCGGATTCTCGCAGAAAGATACCAGGCTCGGTCTTCGTGAGCGCGCTGATGCAGCGACGGTGTGCACCAAGTATCTTGCTCGTAGAGAAAATCGTGGAGGGTACCACCGGGCCCTGCTTACCGGCCAGCACCCCTGGATCGGTCTCTCGTGTGGCCTTGGCCAGCCCGTTCACCCGCAGGCTGCACGCAGGCTCCATGTCCGCCGTCACCTTCGCTGCTTCGCCGGCAGCCTTTTTCTTTGGTGTAATGACCATCTCGGTCTCGGCTTTGCCATGCTCGCCGGTATCCTTAGTGGCCGCAGTCGGCGTTCCTGTTTCAGGCCTTCTCGCTGGCGGTGTCTTGGCGTCGACACCCGTGACAGGTTTCGGCGCATCAGCAATTGCACTCACTTCCACCGCAGCTGCTTGGCTCTCGACCTCGTTGCCCGAGTACCTGTCGTGGTCGTCTCCGTCATGCTCGCCTATGGCCCCCTGAGCCACGGGACTCGTGTCTCCGCCCTTTGCCGCGAACCCTTCGACGGAGTTCTTGTCGTCCTCGTCTGCTGCCACTGTCGGGCCTTGGTCCACAGGTACCTCTCCGACTGGAGCCTTTTCGTCGGCATAACTGTCGTCTCCGGTCTCATCGTCTTGCACCGGTGTACATTCACGCCAAACCGGGGGCGGCGACCATCGTCCGTAGTCCGTAGTCGGGACCGCAACGCCCCTCGCCGCACAATAGGCCACCGACTCGGCGTGTCCCTTCGCCGCGCAGTACACTGCTGTTGCTATGTCGAGACGCTCCATTGTCTCGAGGAGCCGATTCAACGCCGCATCCATCTTGCTTGTCAGACGTGGCCACTTATACACGTTGGGCGCCACTTGGGTTCGCGCCGTCTGGCCAAATGACGGATTGCAGCACTTCCTTAAAAACTCAGAAAACATTTATTAGTACAAGAACCATCAAAGTTAAGCTAACAGTCAGTCTTCTCGGCAATCGCACATGCCAACAACACTTCAGCCTTCACCCCGCCGGACACGCAATCCACGCGTGCACACACCTCGCCAGTCTGTCGCGAACTCCCCCAGCGCTGTGTCAGCTGGTGCTTTTATAGGCGATCTGTGAAATGCGCGCTCCCTTACTGCGCAGCACATGTTGGTATCGTATGGCGATGTGCGTGATTCCCACAGTTACGAATTACAAACTTATTGAACTGATTAAAAGATAACGCACACATTATATTAGTTCGTGTTATTCGCTTTGTGAAAGTATCTCTAAACACATGCTCTGCCGCTCTCCTTCTACTATTACCTCCTCGCCGCTTCAGGGTTCATAACCTTGTCCGACAAAACTTACTCCAGTCCTTGTAAATACTCCCGCTAAACAAGTAGCCATTAACGTCAGTCTACGCCATTTCGCAACAGTGTTTAATTTCGTGGTCGCTCGTGCAGAGAGTATATTCTCTGGGACGAAGTCTAACGATCTGAGGTGGCTAAGCGCCATCCGAAAATTTATCGCTCGCACGCAGCTCTGAAGTCGTTTACCCTCGTTTATTGCGGCGGGAAAACCATTGCGGTAGTTAAGGCGAGCACACGTTTGCCCAGGGCGCTGTTCTCGACGCATTAAATGGAAACATGAACGGCCGTATCTTTGCCAAAGATCCATTTAGGAGCCAACGTAGAATTACCGCGAAGACCGAAACGCCGTCAGAGTTTTAGTACACAATCATTTAAGGCGAACTTCCAGTTCACCTGTTAATCAAGGAATACAAACACAAGAAGGAATGTATTGGGTAAGAAAACTTCTATATTTATTTTCCCAAATAGTTCGCACCCCTTTCAACACCGGCTAAACGGCGTGACTGAGATCGTCGGCTAGGTCGCGGGTCTCACAGGTTTCTCTATTGCAGTGATCGATTTCACCACTTTGGGCGCCCTGAGCAAACTTTTTATGCACACGTGCAAGCTTAATCGCAACCAACATTAGTATGGAAACGAAATGAAACATTTGTGCTCGTAAGTTAGTGAGTTTCGCTTCGTCAAAGCTGCATGGATCCAGATCAACAGTTTAGGGAAAGCATATACTGTAAGGAACAGACGGCACCCGTTCCTGGGCCAGCTGTTCTATTGTCTACTCCGTCTTCCTCTGCTCGCTCTCGCTGCCCACGCGCCGAACCCCAGCTTCGTTCTTGGTCATGACACTCGGCCATGACTGCGAGCGCGCGCAGCTGCCGATGATGATTCTGGTGGGCGGCACTGACTACATCGCAGTGGCTGGTCCCGGCCACGCTGCGACTCTGCTTGGGGATCTGCCTCTGTGTTACGTGGTGGGCGATGCTGGCTGCATCGTGGTGGACGGTCCTTATGTCGCTGTAGACGCAGGGGCTTGGCTTGTACCTTTGTCAATGACGACTCTGGCGGACGACATTGAGTGTGTCGCGGTGGTCGACAACCTCGGCCACGCTGCGACATTGCAGGAAAAGTCTCGTGCTGTTCTCGCGTTCGGAAATGGAAGCTTCGAGGTACTCGAAGTTCCCGGCCATAAAGAGACTTAGCATTAACTCTCCGCGACGGCTCAGGGTTTTGTAGGCTGCGCCATTGTAAGGAACAGACAGCACCCGTTCCTGGGCCAGCTGTTCTATTGTCTAGATCGTCTTCAACTGCCTCGCTCTCGCCGCCCACGCGCCCGAACCCCAGCTTCGTTCTTGGTCATGACAATACCTTTAAATGGGAAATCTATCTATCTATCTATCTATCTATCTATCTATCTATCTATCTATCTATCTATCTATCTATCTATCTATCTATCTATCTATCTATCTATCTATCTATCTATCTATCTGCCTTCTAGGACGAACTTAGCAGCACGGTTTTTTATTAAAATATAGGATGGTGGCGCAAAAATGGGACAAGGACGAAATGGAAGAAGAGACGTATACAAGCGCACTTTGTGCGCTTGTATACGTCTCTTCTTCCATTTCGTCCTTGTCCCATTTTTGCGCCACCATCCTATATTTTAACTATGCACCAACTAGCCCAGCAACAAATTTTATTGAACGGTTTTCTTATCTTTTCCAGTTTATCGATTAAATTTTTTTGCGGAAGGTTCCAGACAGCACAGGCGTATTCCAAGATCTGTCTAACATATGTTAAGCAGGCAGTTTTTTTTAGGTTTGGTCGCGAACATTTCAGATTCCACTGAATAAAACTGAGTGCCCTACCAGCTTTTACAATGACGCCATCCACATGAGCAGACCATGACCAGTCAGACGATAATGTAACACCTAAGTACTTATATGTAGTGTTAAGACGTTTATTGGCGGGCACTTGGTGACGATGCACGACAGCGACAGCCAAAACGGGGACCGACTCTCAGCACGAGCTGCTCTTTTTTTTCTTCGAAGAGGGTGGCCCACTAGAAGGCGCTGGAGAGGACGACCCACTGTATAGTTCGAAAGATTCGCTACAATTACCCCGGGTACGGAAAGGGAGCCGCCTGGCGACCCACTATATAGTCCCAAAGCTTCGCTACAGTAGCTTCGTTGTTTATCAGGGCAATGTTTATCTGGTAAGCACTTGCAATCATTTTCACTTTCTTTTTTGTAAAAGAGAGGCGGACACTTTGGGTTCAGGTTCATCTTCCACGCGGAACACGAAGTATTAATACATTCTAGAGCCAATTGTAACAAGCCGAATCTTGGTCACACTTAATTCTTTGATGAACAACCCAATCACCGGCAAATAACCGCATACACAAAGTAGTGCCCGCAGGTATCGTTTATATAAAGTAGAAACAAAAGTGGCCCTAATACTGAGCCCTGTGGGACTCCTCACGTCACTTCAACGTACGGCGAGCTTTTGCCGTTCAAAACAACACATTGCTATCTATCTATCTATCTATCTATCTATCTATCTATCTATCTATCTATCTATCTATCTATCTATCATGTTGTGCCTAAATTTCGGGGCTATCGACGTTTGGTTACCTTTTAGTGCATGCCAGAATTTGTATCGCTTGAGATAAGTGCATGGAAAGCATAAATGATAGGCCGTGACATAAATAGCAGGATATATATGCCATGCTAATCACAAATTAGGCGACAAGATGCTGCCGCGATGCCATAACAGTCGTTTCAATACCTTCGGAACAACATAATGTGCATTGTATTTTGTGTGGTCAGGACAAACTTCAATAACAAACCATTACAAGCATGAGTTGCACGCCATTCATATTGTACTTTAACATTTAAGTACACCAGAATGTGCATGCGCGAAAAAAATGCGGTCATGTACCACATGTCAATAAATGACACGAACGACATACATAACTATATAAATAATATTGTTCTCATTTTTTTTAACCGGGATCTCACAGTATACATCATAGAATATATTTCACGTGACATTTGCCATATTTAGTCGCTTAATACCCTACACTGGCTGTGTAACTCTCTGCAAGTGTGGCCTAATTTTGACTAGTGTTGGTTGCCTTTTCGTTTATGTTCTGTGATGTGATGTTACGCTGCTGTTGAATGGCTCAGAAGCGACCTGACTATCGCTCATTAAGATAACTTCTGATCGAACTGCCACCTGATGCGTAAAATGAACACACGTTTCAACACGAATGTGTTTTATGCCGGGGTCACCACGGCTCCACTGACGTATTTCCGTCACAGATATGACGGTGTAAAATGTATTGTCATGGGGATCCCGAATAGGCAAGAGAGACAGAAGCGAGTATATTTACAATATTTACAAGCACCGAATAGCTGCCACCGAATAGCTGCCAGAATCTCGCGCGGCACACCAGCTTCTTCTTCGTCTCTTCGTCTGCCACGGCGGGATTATGCGCCATGCCTCGCAACATCACCCCCGGCGGACAGAGCGCCGGGGGTGATGTTAAGATGCCAAGCATCTTATGCTTGGCGCTCTGTCCGACCCTCCCGCGTCCCGCGTCCAATGTCCGCCGTCCCCCCGTCCCGCGTCCCGCGTCCGGCCACTTTCATGAAGTAGGGAAGCACCGATTATGCCAACCAGAACACTGTTGTAATATGAAGGCCGTCAACCACTACCACAGTCATCAGCGTAATGGCCGAGAGCACAGAGAGGCTGCTTAGCAATGGCTAGGCAGGTGGTGTCAGTCCCCCAGGTTGACCCCGTTCCTTGATCTTGATTGCACTGTGTTTGGAGAAGGCTTAGTCCGTCCCTCCTTCCCGCGTCCCACACTACCACAGCGCATGCGTGTCCCCTCCCCCCTCTCTCTCCTACGCTCACCCTTTTTCTCTCCTGTAGGAATCCTCTACTCTACGGAGCGGCCCCCGCGTCCCACATCCCCACAGCGCATGCTCGTCCTCTCCCCCCTCTAGGAATCCTCTACAATACGGAGTGGCGCCCGCGTCCCACATCCCCTCAGCGCATGCCCGTTCTCTGCTCTAGGAATCCTCTACTCTACGGAGCGGCTCCGGCGTCCCACATCCCCATAGCGCATGCGCGTCCTCTCCCCCTCTCTCCTCTAGGATTCCTCTACTCTACGGAGCGTCCCACACCCCCCCACAGCGCATGCACGTCCCCTCCCCCCTCTCTCTCCTCTCCTATGGTGCCCCCCCTCCTCTCCTCTAGGAATCCTCAACGGAGCGGCGCGCACGACAGGTGGTATGACAGCTGCATACTCCGCTGGGGGGCGCCACGGTAGTTCCGCGGTATGAAAATGACGGAGCGAGCGCGCCTCATTCTCTCTCCTGTGCAGCGCTGTGATGAGCGCCCGGACCGCTGCCGCGAAATAAGAGCGGCGACGTTCCTCCCGCTCAAGCTTATTATCTCCCCACTGCTTCGCATCCACACATGGTTCCCTTTAGCGGGAGATGGGGATTTTTTTTCTTTTTTAGTTAGTTTGAGTCGGAGTGAGTCCGGTTGAAGAAAATTTTGGCGAGTGTGAGTCCGAGTCAGTCCGGCTGAAAAAAAAATTGGTGATTCTGAGTCCGAGTGAGTCTAAAGCGCCAAATATATTTCGTGAGCTCCCCAATTTTCGCCGACCTATGGCAGAGTTAGCAACTTATCGATAATCAATCAGTCAGTCAATCAATCAATCCATGGAACTTTATTAGATGCGAAGCATCTTATGCTCGGGGCTCTTTCCGTCCCGCGTCCCCCGTCCCGCGTCCCGTGTCCCGCGTCCTGCGTCCCGTGTCCCGCATCCCGCGTCCGGCAACTTTCATGAAGTAGGGAAGCACCCATTATGCGAACCAGAACACTGTAGTAATATGAAGGCCGTCAGCCCTACTACAATCATCAGTGTCATGGCCGAGAGCACAGAGAGGCTGCTTAGTAATGGCTAGGCAGGTGGTGTCTGTCGCCCAGGTTGACCCCCCTTCCTTGATCTTGATTGCATGTGTTTGGAGGGGGGCTTAGTCCGTCCCTCCTTCCCGCGTCCCACAGCGCATGCGCGTGCCCTCTCCCTCTCTCTCCTAAGCTCACCCCCTTTCTCTCCTCTAGGAATCATCCACTCTACGGAGCGTCCCACAGCCCCCCACAGCGCGGCCGCTGCGGCTAGCAAAGTGATCTCCGTGAACTCTTTAACCACTGTAACTTCATAGCAAACTTGCGGTGGAAGCACAAGACGTACAAAGCGCACGAGCGACCACACCCCTTGGACCGCGCGCTCATTGCAGCGAGAGGCACGGCGACGTGCCATCTCGCTACTGATGACAAAAACGCGCTGAAGTCTACGAACTCCGAGCACCGCCAACGGTATAGGTGTATATAAATAGCTTGCCGTTTGCAACCTCAGTTACGCACGCTCCTGTGGTCGAGTGGTTTCGCGCCGCGGGCTGCGGAGCGAGAGGTCGTATGTTCGATGTCCGGCGACGGAACTTTTAAATGCGAAGCATTTCTTAGCGAACTTCGGCGACTTTGAGCGTATCTATCTATCTATCTATCTAGCTATCTATCTATCTAGCCGCCTACGACTTTGTGCTCTCCTGGCCGTATCGTTAATGGGATTTATACCAAATTTCGTATGGCATAACATGGCTGTATGACGAACATAAATGGCTGGTCATATCATGAAACTCATGACTAACTTGTCATGAAAAGAATGATTTACATGCCATGCTCATGGCGCGCTCGCAGCCGTTTCGTTAGCTTGATATACACCAAATTTGGGATTAAGTGACGTCACTGTATGACGAACACAAATGAGAGATGGTAATATATTTGAAAATCATGACTTCATGAGCGACATGACTTGAATTCCACGCTTATAGCGCGCTCGCAGCCGTTTCGTTAGCTTGATATACACCAAATTTGGTACTGAGTGACATGACTGTATGACGAACATAAATGACAAGTGGTAATATGAAAATCATGACTTGTCATGTGCGACATGACTTGCATGCCACGCTCATGGCGTACTCGCGGCCGTTTCGTTAGCTTGACATACACCAAATTTGGTATTGAGTGGCATGACTGTATGACGAACATAAATGACAAGTGGCAATATGGAAATCATGATATTTCATGAGCGACATGACTTGCATTCCACGCTCATGGCACGCTCGCGGCCGTTTCGTTAGCTTGAGATCACCAAATTTGGTATTGAGTGGCATGACTGTATGACGAACATAAATGACAAGTGGTAATATGGAAATCATGATTTCACGAGCGATATGACTTGCATTCCACGCTCATGGCGCGCTCGCGGACGTTTCGTTAGCTTGATATACACCAAATTTGGTATTGAGTGACATGACTGTATGACGAACATAAATGACAAGTGGTAATATGAAAATCATGACTTGTCATGTGCGACATGACTTGCATGCCACGCTCATGGCGTGCTCGCGGCCGTTTCGTTAGCTTGAGATACACCAAATTTGTTATTGAGTGACATGTCTGTATGACGAACATAAATGACAAGTGGTAATATGGAAATGATGACATGTCATGAGCCACATGACTTGCATGCCACGCTGATGGCGTACTCGCGGCCATTTCGTCTGCTTGATATACACCGAATTTGGTATTGAGTGACATGACTGTATAACGAACATAAGTGGCAGGTGGTAACATGAAAATCTTGGCATGCATCTCATCTACAATGCCATTTACATGCCACGCTCATGGTGCGCTTGCGTCCATTTCGCTAGCTTGACATACACCAAAATTGGTATATCGCGACGTGACTGTATGACGAACACAAATGACAGGTCGTAACATGTAAAACATGACATGCAAATTATGTAAAGCATGATTTGCTCCTTCCTGGCTGCTTCGCATTACATCGATTCCCACAGTGCGTGGGATCTGCCGGCTTTTTCTTCTAGTTTCTTTTTTTTGGTCTAAATATGTTAGTTTATATTTTGCAATGCCATATCCGTGACAGAAATACGTCAGAGGAGCCCTGGTGGACCACGGCATAAAACACTTCAAATAACACAATGAAAATTAAATCAAGCAAACAGACACATACGCTTACATGTCTTGAATCGATATTGAATGCTAAGTATTATGGTGATGTGTCGTATATGATGAATTAACATTCCATGGCGTTAACAACGCTGCTAGAAATTGATGCGTAAGTTGCAGGCTTTTCTCTTTGCATGTCTGTCACTAGGAATGTGTTTTGCTACGCTAATTCAGTTTTCTTCTAATAATTGCACTCGAGTGATATGACAAAGAGCTTTTTATTCTACTTTTAAATTTTGTAGATTACGTGTAGTCGCGCGCGCACATCGTAAGTAATCAATCCAGTCTATTTTTGAAGCGACACATTGAGATCAAGATGCGACAACGTGCAGTTGGTTCGGGCGACTTTCTAGTAGGTTATTCTGTATCTAAATGCGCGCGTTCAGCTTGAATGAAATACGTTAACTCTCGGTAATCCTTGCTCATTTGTTATTGCTTGATTTTGTGTGTACACAGTAAAGCTCGTTATTTTGACACCCGTTAATTCGTGAAATCGGATAAATCGCACTCGTTTTTTGGTCTCTGCCAGCATGTGAAATGTTTTATGACATCAAACTCCGGTTAATTTGGTCATAATTCGTCGCCACCCGGTTAATTCGGATGATCAACGGAGCGCGCCGAGGGCGAACGAAAACAGCGTTCGCGGACAGCTGAAATGGCCGCGGGCTTTCAGAAAGGCGTGATCGCCATTCACAATCGCGTTGTTGGTACGTATTAAAGTATGTCTTAAGACAATACTTCCTTGCACACTTGTTGGTCCATACTTGATATCTAGACTTGTTGCGCAGGCAGAAAGAAAGGAGATGATGGAGCGCAGTCTGCGTTTTTATTTCTTTCTTATTGCGCAGCACGTCTAGATATCAATTATGGGTTAAGAGCACGTTTCGGATTAAGACACGGGTGTCTTGAGCCTAGTTCACAAAGTGAACAAAGTCGCAAATGACGAAAAATGGGGCTATTGCACTGCTCTTATGCAAAAAAACAAATTACTGGAATTTACGTATTCATGAAAATTAAAGTGCATTGGTGTAATAGACATTTATTGATTGTCGTCTCGATACTTCTGATAAATCGGCATTCGGTTAATTCAGACAGTTTTACCGGTTCCCTAGAATCAGAATTTGACGAGCTTTTACTGCATTACCTACCCGAACATATTGGAATGGGTGTTTACCGGAAGTACGTCTCACATATCCTCGTGCCCTCGTTCTTGTTCGTTCATTCTTCCGTGATTAATCCCATGTTTCGAGCTCTGTGCTTAAGCATCACGCCCACAACCAGTTGCTGTTGGGGCACAGCGCAGTTATGAATCCTTCCGTCCCGTCTAATCGAGCATGACTGACGCTTCCCACGCGGACAACAATGGGTTGTCTAGGGCACGTGTGACCTTTTCTTTATTGCGCCGGGGTAAACGGAGACGCCTTTGCCAGCCAGCGCATCACGCTCGGCATGCTCGATGAAGCACACACATTGACGCATGGACGTCGGCAACCCGACCACAACCACACCCAATGGAGCATCCACAGGCGCGGGTGAGGAAAAGAGCAAACACTCATCGATCCGTTTTCTGCCGCCTCTGTCGCTGAATCCAGGCAAGCGTGTCGGAAGCGGGATGATTGCGTAAAGGAGTGCAGTGCCGTGCTGTCAGTGCTGGAATACAACCATGCATACAGAAAATAATCAAGAGCTTTTTTATGGGATTGATGAAAAGCATCCTTCCGGAATTCAGTGCGCATTTTCAGTTGTTAGTCGGCGTCTGTGGTGTCTCGACTTCTTTCTTGTGTCCGTGTTTGCACGCCCTGTCATTTAGAATGAATCCTTGCCAACTAGCTCAGCTCTATGTTATCCTAAACCTTCCGGAAAACGAGACTATTCATGAGTTGCCAAAGTAAACAACTTTGTACCCTTATGTATTTCTTAAGCAGCCAAACGCAATGTTGCGTATGCAGATTATAGCGCCTTTTCCCTTAATACTACACCAAAGGCGCGTTAATTCAGATTTCATGGGACCGAAAAACTGCCCAAATTAACCTAATGCCGAGTTATCGAAAGTATCAAGAAAAAAATAGAAAAATGTCTACTACATCAATATACTTTTATTTTCTCGAGGAATATGTCAATTCAGTAACAATTTTGCATGGAGGAAGAAAATACAAAGGAGGGAGCATTACGTCACGCAGCCAGCGCCCGTTTTGAAGCCAGCCGTGTCGGCCCAACACGTGACCTTTTGCGCCAGGATCACGCAAGCAACGAGACTTCCCGAGACTTCGGGGGTATGCCGCCCGGTAGCTTTTAACCGAAGCGCGCTTGTTCGGCGCAGACCGGCCTGTTCACGCAGGAGGTTCAAAAACGGAACACCACCGAGAGTACTAAAACCTACCGCGCGCTCTGACGTTTTGATCACGTGTTGGGCCGACTCGGTGGGTTTCACTCGTGTGACGTAATGCTCCCTCTTCTTTCTTTTCCTTCCTCCATGCTATTTTGCGTAAGAGCAGGGCAAAAGCAGCAATTTTTGTCATTTGCGACTTCGTTCCAAATGAGAACGCGTCTCAAGACCTCAGTACCTTAATCCGAAACGCGATATGAACAAATACCTCATTACGTAACAACAACGCGACTGTGAGTGGTGACCGCGACTTTCTGAAAGCCCGCGGCCGTTTCGGCTGTCAGCGAATATCGTTTTCGTACACCTTTGCATGGCACATTTGCGCCGCTTCGCGATCGGCGCGTTCGGAGAAAACGTCCAAATTAACCAGGTCGCGGCAAAATGTGACTGAATCAACGAGCTTATGATGCCTTTAAACTATTCATAGGCTGACCGTGACAAACACGTGAAAAAAGAGCGAGAGATTGAATGAAACCGGAAATAAAGAGAAAGAAAGAGAGAGAGCGAGAAAGCAAGAGCAAAAGAGAAATAGAGAGAAAGCAAGTAAATAAAGACATCGAAATACCAAAAAAAAAATTAAAGTCAGAAAGAAACAAGGAGGAAGAGAAAGAAGGCAATAGAAGGAAAGAAGAATATAGACATAGAGAGAAACAAAGGGAATCAAGTCATAAAAAGATAATAATAATATCTAGGGGTTTCATGTCCCGAAACCACGATATGATTACTAGGGAGACGCCGTAGTGGAGGGCTCCGGAAATTTCGACCATATAGTGTTCTTTAACGTGCACTGACATCGTACTACATAAGAAGATAGAGATATAGAGAAAGACATAGAGAGAAAATGCGATAGAAAGAAGCAGACACAAAAAAGAGATGGAAAAAACCGAGAGCAAGGGACAAAAAAGAAAGAAACCGAGAAATAAATAAAAAGAGAGAGAGAGAAAAGGAGGAAAGCAGTGGCGTAGCCAAGGGGGAATTGGAGGGTTCAACCCCCCCGAAATTGTTCAATTTGGCTTGCGTATGTATACACGCACACATACAAACGCACGCACGAACATGCATAAAGTATGGTTGAACCCCCCCCCCCCCCCGAAAAAAATTTCTGGCTACGCTCCTGCGGAAAGAGAAATAAAAACAGAAAGAGCGAGAGAAAGAAGCAGAAAAAACTTCTAGAGTAAAAGAGATATAAGAAACAACGAGGAAGAGAAAGAAAGGAGAAAATAAATAGAAAGACGGAAAGTCACCCAGCTGCTCTCATCCATCAGGCTTGGCACCACTAGCGCGCAGCTGCCATAATATTTTTTTATGCATGGCGATTTTATTATAGCACATTAGCTCTCACTTGGGTACTTCTACAATGTGTATGTACAATATGTACTTCAACAATACACCATATTCATACTATCAATGAGGTGATGGATAATGCGCGGAATGCAACCAACCCTTATACATAGCTTTCCTTGGATTACGAGAAGGCATTTGATTCGGTCAAGATAATAGCAGTCATGCAGGCACTCCGGAATCGGGGTGTCGACGAAGCATATATAAAGATACTGGAAAAAAATCTACAGCGGATCCAACAGCCACCATAGTCATCCATAAAAAAAGCGACAGAATCCCAATAAAGAAGGGCGTACGGCAGGGAGACACGATCTCTCCAATGCTATTCACCGCGTGTTTACAGGAGGTTTTCAGGGCCCTAGATTGGGAAGAGTTAGGGATAAGAGTTTAATGGAGAGTATCTCAGTAACCTGCGATTCGGCTGATGATATTGCATTGATGAGTAACTTAGGGGACGAATTACAAGCTCATGATTACTGAATTGGACACGGAAAGCAGTAGACTAGGTCTTAAAATAATATACATAAAACTAAGGTAATGTGCACCAGTCTCGGTAGAGAACAGTACGTTGCGATAGGTGGCAAGACAGTGGAAGTTGTAAAGGAATTACGTTTACTTCGGACGGTAGTAACTGCGGAGCCGAACCATGCGATTGAAATAACTAGACGAATAAGGATGGGGTGGAGCACAATCGGCAAGCATTCTCAAATCATAAATGCTAGTCAACCACTATCCCTCAAGAGGAAGATATAAAACAGCTGCATCTTACCGGTACTTACCTATGGAGCAGAAACTTGCAGGCTTACAAATGGGGGTGAAATTTAAATTAAGGATGACGCAGTGAGCCCTGGAAAGAAACATGATAGGCGTAACCTTAAGAGACAGGAAGAGAGTAGAGTGGGTCAGGTAACAAACGGGTGTTAAGGGCATCGTAGTTTGAAATCAAGAAGGAGAAAAATGGACATGGGTCGGGCACGTAGCGCGTAGGCAGGATAACCGCTGGTCATTAAGCGCAACTGACCAGATTCCAAGAGAAGGAAAATGCACGAGGGGGAGCCAAAAAGTTACGTCGGCTGATGAAAATAAGAAGGTTGCGGGTATAACGTGGCAGCAGAAACCACAGGGCCGGGTTGATTGGTGCAATATGGGAAAGGCCTTTGCCCTGCAGTGGAGTAGTCAGGCTGATGATGATGACGATGATGATGTACTTCTATGGCTCAACAAGCTGTAGTGTCGTTGCTCGTCCCCGCAGGAATACGCCAACGAGCGCCGCTCATACATTGTTTCGGCAAGAGTGACGGCTGTGTTCCAAAGTGAGTGCCGGTGTTACGTCAGAGAATGGGCTGCCTTTTTGACACCAGTGTACTCACATGCCCACTAAGCGCACAATATTTACTGTACAGATACATAGGTTTACACAAAATCGTCGATACACCAAGTAAGACGTCGCTCAAAATGCGGCTAAGCAGCTTCTCAGTGACTGCTCCCATTAAATCAAATCCCGCAATGCGGATGACCTGCCGGATTTTCTATGCGCTATGGCTACGCTTTAAGTGAATTCTATATATAAACAACAAAAAGAGTTTGTCAACGTGGCTTTTTGGGCTAGTTGGTTATATGATTCAAAAGGGGGCATATAGCGCTAACACACACGGACGAGCAAGATACAACAGAACAAGCGCTAACTTTCAGCTGATTGTTTAATTTGGAAAGTAATGGTATAAATAGATCCGTATGCAAAAGGTCCACTCATCACACATGAAAACGTGCCGCATCAAGAAAGGCAAATTCATTTTCAGCCAGTGCCACCGACGGGCAGCTGACAATGCTATCACCTGTCCTCGCGATCAGGGCGGCTTCAACAATCTCTCTCGTAGTCTTATCGGCATTCCCTACATACCACGGTGCACTCTTTGAACAACGCTTCACACCCACAATCATTACAATGCACCGACACATGCCCATCTCGATATCTGCCCACCTTCTGCTTATGTTCCCTTAGCCTATCGTTAAGGCATCTCCCCGACTGCCCAATATAAACGTTGCCGCAAGAAAACGGGAAGCGATATACTACATTACTTACAGATGGAACAAATGGAGACTGACGCTTCTTCACACATTCTGCACGTGTCTTGGCTAACGGGTCTGTGGCCTTCCAAATGCTCCTCACTTTTTGTGGGGCGGAAAAAAACACATCTGCCTTAACCTTCCGGCCAATTTTCTTTAGGGCGTGTGACACGTTGTCAATGTACGGCACGAAAACCTTTTTCATTCCATCAGAACTGTTTGCACCAGCTCTAATTTGTCTACTTGACTTTTTAGCGCACTTGCTGCTACTGAGATAAGTACATGGTCGGGGTAACCTGCTAGTGAAAGGCGCTCCTTCTGATTAACAAAACTACTAGTCATCTTATCGGGGCATGATTTGCGAAGCGCGTTGTCAAAACAAAGATTAGCAATTGCTCGCTTCACCAGCTTAGAATGGGATGATTGATACAGAAGCAGCATCTTGTTGTCACGAGGGTGATAATCCCAACACACATGATGTTCAAACAGAAAAATTATTAGGTCTAGAAACTGAATGGCATTGTCAACTGGTAGCTCATGTGTTATCACCAGACTGTCAAGATGATGTGTGAAAAGGTCAACTACATCACTAACATGTTGATTGGAGTCAAACAAAACAAGGTAGTCATCCACGTATCTGAAGACTTTGGTGATTTTCACCGCTGACATGCATGCTTCGATCCGTCCGTCATAATGAGCCAAGAGAATATCACTTAAAATGGGTGACAGGCATGACCCAATACAAACCCCCCTTCTTTTTGAAGATAGAACTGTCCATCACTTTCAACATAGGTATACCTTAAATAAAACGTAAGAAGTTTTAAGAACCTGCTAGCTGACATGCCTGTCTTTGTTTGAAACGCGATTACTCCAAAATGGTCAATAAATTCTTCAACACACGACAACAGCGGTTTCTGAGGCATGGAGTAACATAAATCTTTTACGTCAATGGAGCAGGCTGAAATACCTTTGTCGGTGTTCGTTCTTAGCAACTGTACCACATCATTCGAGCTTTTAGCAACGAACGGATCATCAATGCGGAACATGCGGAGCACATCCTGAAAAATTACACCATCTGCCGCTAAAGGGAACCATGTTTAGATGCGAAGCAGCGGGCGCTAACGCTTACACTGGCGGTGGCGTTGACGCTGGCGCTCATCGCGGCGTTGCGCAGGAGAGAAATCTGGGGAGGCGAAATCACGCAGTGATAGACCGGTGTTTCCTACTGGAACATGCCAATCGCTGTTAATGGGCAATGAGAGACAGAAGACTCCGATTGGACACAGAGACCCGCAGTCCGCTTTTAGTTAACGCGCACGCTGCCAATTTTTATCGTTCGACAACGCACAGGAGAAATCTGCCACCGACACAACCTTGCAGGTCAAGATCCAGTGCCTATATATATGCGGGGTGGCCAGTGAACGGTTGCGCAGCCCGAGCAGTCGGTTTTTTTCAATCAAGAAACTCGCTAGCAGACGCTGCCTGCGTCGGCGTTGGACGGTTGTGCAGCGCGAGCAGTCGGTTTTAAATGCGAAGCATTTCATAGCGAACTTCGGCGACTTTGAGCGTATCTATCTATCTATCTATCTATCTATCTATCTATCTATCTATCTATCTATCTATCTATCTATCTATCTATCTATCTATCTATCTATCTATCTATCTGTCTGTCTGTCTGTCTGTCTGTCTATCTATCTATCTATCTATCTATCTATCTATCTATCTATCTATCTATCTATCTATCTATCTATCTATCTATCTATCTATCTATCTATCTATCTATCTGTCTATCTATCTATCTAGCCGCCTACGACTTTGTGCTCTCCTGGCTATATCGTTATTGGGATTTATACCAAAATTGCTATGACATAACATGACTGTATGACAAACATGAATGACTGGTCATATAATGAAAATCATTATTAACTTGTCATGAAAAGTATGATTTACACGTCATGGCCATAGTGCTCCTGAGGCCGTTTTCTAAATTTTATATATCCAAAAATTGGTACGATGAGACATTTCTGCATGACCAACATAAATGACAGGTGGTAATATGAAAATCATCAGCTGCGTGTCATGTACAACATGATTTACATGCAATGCTCATGGCGCGCTGACGGCCGTTTCGCTAGCTTGATATACACCAAATTTGGTATGGCGTGACGTGACTGTATGACGAACATAAATGTCAAGTGGTAATATGGAAATTATGACATATCATGTGCAGCATGACTTGCATGCCACGCTCATGACACTCTCGGCCCCGTTTCGCTCGCTTGATATACACCAAATTTCTTATTGAGGGACGTGACTGTATGACGAGCATAAATGACCAGTTGTAATATGCAAATCATGACATGTCATGGGCAACATGACTTGCATGCCACGCTCATGGCGTGTCATGCCTCATGACACTCTCGTGGCCGTTTCGCCAGCTTGATATACACGAAATTTTTAAGGCGAAAGCCTTTATTGTCTCATGCTCACGTCCATCCGTCCGGTCTTCCGTCCGGTCTTCCGTCCGGTCTTCCGTCCGTCCGTCCCTCCAGCTGTGCCCTGGCACTGTGCCAGGCGGGCGCCGGGGCGCGCAAACTGACGCCGGTCGCGTTGGACTCTACCTGTGCTCGCGCTTTGCTTGCGTAGCGTCGCTGGCCCAGCGTCTCTAATCATGCAAGGAAGGAGACGCGCGCATCACGTTCCATTCTTACCGACCCCGTCTCAGTGGGCACAGGCCTTCGAGGAACGCACTTTGGAATTGACAAAGTGTCCGTCAATTTAAACGCTGGAACGCGGATGGCGTCTGCACGATGCGCAGAGCGCGAGAATACGAACGCATGCGAAACGGAGGCAGATTGGTCTTGCGTCTCGCTGCGATTCGAGGTAAAAAATTAGGCGCACATAAGGGGCAGGTGGTAGCATGAAAATCTTGGCATGGATGTCATCTACAATGCCATTTAGGTACATGCCACGCTCATGGTGCGCTTGCGTCCAGTTCGCTAGCTTGATATACGCCAAAATTTGTATTGTGCGACGTGACTGTATGAGGAACACAAATGACAGGTCCTAACATGTAAATAATGACATGCATATTATGTAAAGCATGATTTGCTCCTTGCTGGCTGCTTCGCATTATATCGATTCCCACAGTGCGTGGGATCTGCCGGATTTTTTTTTCAATCAAGAAACTTTTTCAATCAGGCGAGGAGGTGCGTGGAGAGGGTCTCCGCATGCACAGTCATGGTGGTCACGCTGCACACCACCACCACCACCACCACCACCGGATTGAACTTCGCCATAATATGCTTCACATCTAAAAAACCGCTCAGTTCCTTCTGCCATGTGCCTATCTCCGATACTATCACCCTAAAAGGCCATCCCTGTTTGTGAGTTTTCACGGAGAACATTACCTTGAAATGAAGGTCATCACTCTTGTCTTCAAATGAAGTGATGACCTTCATTTGAAGGTAATGTTCTCCGTAAAAACTCACAAACGGGGATGGCCTTTTAGGGTGATAGTATCGGAGATGTACACATGGCAGAAGGAACTGAGCGGTTTTCTTCAGGATGTGCTCCGCATGTTCCGCATTGATGATCCGTTCGTTGCTAAAAGCTCGAATGATGTGGTACAGTTCCTAAGAAAGAACACAGACATAGTTATTTCAGCCTGCTCCATCGACGTAAAAGATTTATATTACTCCATGCCTCCGAAACCACTGTTGTCGTGTGTTGAAGAATTTATTGACCATTTTGGAGTAATCGCGTTTCAAACAAAGACAGGCATGTCAGCTAGCACGTTCTTATAACTTCTTACGTTTTATTTAAGGTGTACCTATGTTGAATGTGATGGACAGCTCTATCTTCAAAAAGAAGGGGTTTGTATTGGGTCGTGTCTGGCACCCATTTTAAGTGATATTCTCTTGGCTCATTATGACAGACGGATTGAAGCATGCATGTATGCGGTGAAAATCACCAAAGTCTTCAGATACGTGGACGACTACCTTGTTTTGTTTGACTCCAATCAACATGTTAGTGATGTAGTTGACCTTTTCACCCATCATCTTGACAGTCTGGTGATAACACATGAGCTACCAGTTAACAATGCCATTCAGTTTCTAGACCTACGAATTTTTCTGTTTGAACATCATGCGGGTTGGGATTATCACCCTCGCGACAACAAGATGCTGCTTCCGTATCAATCATCCCATTCTAAGACTGTGAAGCGAGCAATTGCTTATCTTTGTTTTGACAACGCGCTTCGCAAATCATGCCCCCGATAAGATGACTAGTAGTTTTGTTAATCCAGAAGGAGCACCTTTCAGCAGCAGGTTACCACGACCATGTACTTCTCTCAGTAGCAGAAAGTGCGCTAAAAAAGTCAAGTAGACAAATTAGAACTGGTGCAAACAGTTCTGATGTAATGAAAAAGGTGGCCGTGCCGTACATTGACAACGTGTCATACGCCCCAAAGAAAATTGGCCGGAAGGTTAAGGCAGATGTGTTTTTTTCCGCCCCACAAAAAGTGAGGAGCATTTGGAAGGCCACAGACCCGTTAGCCAAGACACGTGCAGAATGTGTGAAGAAGCATCAGTCTCCATTTGTTTCCATCTGTAAGTAATGTAGTATATCGCTTCCCGTTTTCTTGCGGCAAGGTTTATATTAGGGCAGTCGGGGAGATGCCTGAACGATAGGCTAAGGGAACATAAGCAGAAGTTGGGCAGATATCGAGATGGACACGTGTCGGTGCATTGTAATGATTGTGGGTGTGAAGCGTTGTTCAAAGGAGTGCACCGTGGTATGTAGGAATGCCGAGAAGACTACGAGAGAGATTGTGGAAGCCGCCCTGATTCGCGAGGACAGGTGATAGCTGTGTCAGCTGCCCGTCAGGTGGCACTGACTGAAAATGAATTGGCCGTTCTTGATGCGGCACGTTTTCATGTGTGATGAGTGGACCTTTTGCATACGGATCTATTTATTCCTTTACTTTCCAAAATAAACAATCAGTTGAAAGTTAGCGCTTTGTCCTGTTGTATCTTGCTCGTCCGTGTGTGTTAGCGCTATGCCCCATTTTGGAACAAAAAGAGGATGCGCACTCTCGCTTAACTGGGACTTCATATACTTCTTTTCATTAGCACATCAGTTGTATCATCCCGTGACCGCGAAATTAACGAGCCGAATTTCACTCAGATGTGGGGCATCATAGCAGGTCAGGAACTGTGTCAGTTAAGCGAACGAACTCTGAAGCGCATCGTAACATTTGGAATTAGACAGTGCCGTTCTCGCGATGCGGGTTCTTCATTTAAATTATAATAGTAATAGGTTCTACTCATGTTCTTTGAAAGGATCATTCTTGTATTTCTAGACAATATTCATTTAAAGGGTATCTATTTCTTACAAGCTTCTTGGAGGCAGACCTCGCAGAGTGGCCGTATGTACAGAATATCTACAAATAACACGCATTCATAGTGTTTTAGGACCTAGTACAATCACGCAAACGCGCTACACCCTTAAAGAGGAAAAATTCGTTGATAGCCTGAGTCTAACGTGTGCTAAGCGAAGGAGACGAATGAGAACGGTTAGCCAGTAATGTATTCGCGTGAAAAATTTTTCTTGAAAATTTGTTCTTACTCATCCTGGAAACAGCGTTTCTAGCAATCATTCCACGTCTTCATAGCCTCGCAACCTCATTGGGGGCGGAGGATATCTGCGATGACTGCTGCTGCTGCAACATATGATGGATGCACCTATATAGTCTAGCGCCGCACTGGGCGCTATAAAAAGTAACCTGTTCAGCTGCTGCAGTGGGTCTGAATCTAGTCATTTGTGCTTGAGGCGCATCATCCATCTTGAAATGCGGCAAAGTAGTGGCAGAGGACATGCGTGTCCTCCACGATATTACGAGGAAATGTTCGCGTGAGTACTTCGTACGAAAGCAAACTGAAGCGCTTTTCCAGTTAGATTACGACTGTTCGGGTGATGATATATCGTCCACGCAGAGCTGCGGACACACCAAGGAAGCGAGCCGCAGGACTCGCACTTTACCGCTCGGCTCAACAACGCGCAAAGAACCTCGTTTCTACTGGTCTGAGCATTCATACACTCGCAAAAACTAACTCAATGTGTATGTGCGTACGTTTGTTCGCAGGGGCTGCATGCGTGCGTGTGAACAAAAACACCGGGTGCCACTTGCCTTGTTCAGATTAGCGTGAACTGAAGCATAGTCGTATTACAGGCAAGAGCTCACCGAAGGAACTTAATGTGAGCATGCGAATGTGTTTATTGGTCTAGTTTTGTGATTGTTGGCACTTTATGGCAAATACCATAAGTTGCCGGCGTCGCAAATACGCATTATTATTTCCTTCAATACTTAATGCCGAAAGAATTTTTTTCTAATCGTAGCGCAATCGCAATGTGGCAGGCATATGGTGCATGGCTACGGAGCTGGCGTTTTCTCGCTCGCCTTCACTGCTATCCCCACTGGGGCTGTGAACTCGTCAACGCGCACTGTCCACAACTGCAACTAGGTGGAAACGCAATGAAAGCTATAGGCCATGCAAACAACTTATGTATTCTTTCTATTTTTCAGGTCAATAGTCTCTCAACGCTCTTCGAATCTCAGCAATTTCTGTATATTTCAATATGACATTGTGCTGCCACGTGACGTGCCTTGAACGTGCCTTCAGAGGTGTCAGTTATAGGGGGTGCAGGGCAGGACGAAGGCGCAAGGCCATGAGCTCCCCAGGCCAGAATCTTTGAAATTTGCAATAATTGCACTGCCGCCCGTACCCCTCCCCCCCCCCTCCCCTTGCCTCATCTACCTCTCCCCACGGGGCGCTCAACAAGATACGCTTATGGTTTTCCTCCAAGTATATTGCATGTGTAATTGTTTCTCGATGTCGCTTCTGATTCGCGAGGTTTCAAAAAAATAAAAAAGTCAAACTTTCGCCGCAAGGGCGAAGCAATGAATGCGATAGCAACAGATTGGGAATGTCACGGCAAGCAGATCGAAACGTGCTGCGTGCTGCTCGAGAACAAAAGACGCACGAAAACAACACACACAAGATGAGGGCCAACTACAAAGTTCACAGCTCGACACTTTACGCGCTGCTCAAGCAGAGAGAACGCACGAAACGTACGCACAGGTATACACATGACGAGCGCGAACTAACAAGTGTCGCAGTTGCTACGTCACTGTGTTTGAACAGCGCGCTCTTCCTTTCGAAAACGGGGCCTCTGCAGCAAGCGAAGAGACTTTCGTGCGCTTTGTAACCTAAACGCAATCTTTCCGGCGAAAGAAGACGACGTACAAACTGCCCGCATCATGTGATAAGCGCCCGTGCACGGGCGACTACGCCCCGTAGTGCAAAGTGCACGTTGCCGAGGGAAGGCAGAGCGGGGCGCCCAGCGCGCCCATTGCGCCGTCTTGCTGGTAATGCAGAGAACACGCTGATATTGATCTATCCCCCGAAATCACCGTACCGCCAGCGCCAAATGGTGTATATAAATAGCTCGCCGTTAGTATAGTGTAGGGCGCGGGCTTCAGTGGCCGAAAGGTTAACGCCGCGCGCTGCGGAGCGAGAGGTCGCCCGTTCGATTCCGCGCGTCCGAAATAGCTTTTCTGAATTATTTTCTTTGTGGCTTTAAGCTATATTAATAAATACGATATATATATATATATATATATATATATATATATATATATATATATATATATATATATATATATATATAATGCTACGGTATGAGCCGGGCCATGATATGGACGAAGGAAGAGGAAGAGGAAGCTGGCTGGTTCGGCCTATGGACGCCATCATCGCCTATCATTGCCTGACCTCATCTGTAAATAAACATAGTTAACCTCAATTTAACCGTAACAGTTTTGTGGTGGAGGTGCGGGGTATACAATCGAGCACCACGGTTCTGCAACAACCTGATCTACGCCGAAGCCGCCGCATTGCTGGGCTGCCCCCGTTACCGCTGGTGGTCGAGATGTCTCACGGAGAAGATGGAACCCGGAACCCCGCAGCTGCAGTCCCTGTACTACAAGTTCCAGCAGCACCTTTGCTACCGGCTTCGGCCGCGGCTGGTCCTTGGCAACGTCAGCATCTGATAGAGCCCCGTACTTTCGGGGGCAAATCTGGCGAGGACGTGGACGAGTGGCTCAAACACTACAAGAGGGTGAGCAATTATTACTCTTGGGACGCGGCAACTCAGCTGACTAACGTGGTGTTCTTCTTGACGGACACGGCGCTTACATGGTATGAGAACCATGAGGACACCCTCACGACGTGGGATCACTTCGTGTCCGAAATAAAGGAGTGTTTCGGGGACATCGTGGCAAAGAGGAAGCAAGCCGAACAAACGCTGCTGCAAAGAGCCCAGGTCCCAGGCGAAACGTGCACGATGTACATCGAAGCGATACTGAAGCTATGCAAGACCGTCAACCCTTGCATGTCCGAGGAGGACAAAGTCGGCCACCTGTTAAAGGGAATTGCAGAGGACGTTTACCACTTCCTCATCGGCAAAGACAGCATTGGCACAGTAGCCGACGTCATACGGCACTGTCGCACTTTTGAGACACTGAAGATGCGGCGTATCGCTCCTAAGTTTGGTCGACTACCGAATGTGACCACGGTAGCAAGTGTTGACGACTACGCGCCTTTTGATCTTGCGTCTACAGTACGTGAGATCGTACGTGAAGAACTCAGTCGACACGCTCGCGCGACACCTTGTGAAGCTGCACCTTTGCCCGGTACCCGCCCAGCATCAGCATCATGTTTCCATCGCTGCAGCAGGCGTCGAGGAGTACAACTACGGTTCAGACACTCCACCGAGGCCGCAGCGCAATCACTACCAAGACTCCAGGTACCAGCGCCGCTTCGGTTATCCTCGACAGCCGGCCGCCACCTATCAGGACCCGAACGAATATGCACTTGTGCCGCCACGTCGGGCAGATGCTTTACAGCAGTACAGTGCATATCACCAGCCTCCTGTGTGCTACAGTTGTGGTGCTCCAGGACACATTGCTCGGTTCTGTCGCCGGCGGAGAGAGATGACATCGAGATACGAGCCATCATCAACATTTCCTCGCGGTGGCAACGGTTACGACGATCTCCCTGGTGGTCCACGTATCCCAATAGCACCTCACGACGGGAGAACCGGCGCGGTACCTCCCCGCTTCTGACCGTAGCTTGACACCTCCGTCTGCCCGACCGCGTCGCTCGCCTTCACCTTCACCTCGACGGCGGCAGTCGCCACCGCCACCGCCGGGAAACTAGCCGGCGCGACCGATGGAGGTGAGGTCGCACAAAAGGATTCGCCTCATATGCCTCCGCCAGTTACAATGTACAAAAACAGGATACGCGTGTTAATAGACGGACTATGTGCAACGGCTTTAGTGGACACTGGTGCGACAGTTTCTGTTATGAGTAGCTCCTTCAAAGATCGGATAGGCCGCAAAGTTATGTTTTCCTGCCAGGATTCTACTAGATTTCGTGGCGTCGGCGGGGAAATACTTCAACCTGTAGGAGTTTGTGCCGTCAACGTGTTGTTGGCGGGAAAGGTGTTCCCAACTGAGTTCCTGGTTCTGAAGCGGTGTACGCATGATGTTATTCTCGGCATTGACTTCCTCCAAGAGTGTGGCGCTTTCGTCGACTGCGGCACAGGTGAACTTTCTGTTAGCGGTGACGTTGTGCCAGCCCTCGTTGATGAGCCGCCCCCCTGCGGAAGACTCACTGATTGTTTCCGAAGAGCTGACATTACCACCATGGTCTATGAGTTCAGTTGCCGTATCTTCTCCAGTCACTTCAGTATCAGCCTTTGATGCCGTCGTTCAACCTCTCACGGTGCAGTGTGCAAAGAAAGACATAATAGTGCCCCATTTGATTGTTTCGATTACTAATGGCTGCGCGTTTTTGTGGGCGCTTAACTGTTCGTTCGCGCCGGTTATTCTTCCACGAGGAATGAAGCTCGCACTGTTCCATGGTGCCACGGAAAATTATATTGCTACCATCAACGACGAAAAAAGTGAAAAAGGCTTGAGCATCTCTGAACGCAGTACTTCCCATGACTCCCACATTTTGAGCATGATTAGCAAGACGCTACGGTCACGTGAGCAACAAAAATTGGTTCAGCTATTACAACGACATGCGTCCGTGTTTGACTTCGGCGAAAAAGATAAGCGACTGTCTTTACCATGTTCCCGAGCACAGCATAGCATTCACACAGGCTCTGCTCATCCGGTTCGGCAAAAACCTTACCGGGTGTCGTCAGCCGAGCGGAAAGTTATTGCTGAACAAGTTCAGGACATGTTGCAGAAGGGCGTTATTGAAGAGTCGTGCAGCCCGTGGGCAGCACCTGTCATTTTGGTTCGGAAGAAAGACGGCTCTTGGAGGTTTTGCGTTGATTATAGACGATTGAACGCCCTGACTAAAAAGGATGTATATCCGCTGCCACGGATAGACGACGTGATTGACTGCCTACATTCAGCGTCTTACTTTTCTTCACTCGATCTACGATCAGGATATTGGCAGATCCCCATGCACCCTGCTCACAAGGAAAAGAGCGCATTTGTGACACCCGACGGACTATATCAGTTTAATGTTATGCCTTTCGGGCTATGCAACCCCCCCCGCAACTTTTGAAAGATTTATGGACTCGATTCTTCGCGGCCTTAAATGGGAGGTCTGTTTGTGCTATCTGGACGACGTCGTCATTTTTGGACGCAGCTTCGAAGAGCATAACGCCCGCTTAAGCCTCGTTCTAGACTGTGTCGAAAAGGCTGGCTTGATCTTGAACTCCAAGAAGTGCCGATTTGGTGAACGGCAGGCCTTGGTCCTTGGCCATTTGGTCGACAAAGAGGGGGTCAGGCCCGACCCCCGGAAAATTGAAGCAGTCAGTGACGGAACAAGAATGCTTGGCGGCCGTATTTGCTGTTCAGAAGTTTCGCTGCTACCTCTATGGGCGTCCGTTCACGATTGTAACGGATCATCATTCTCTATGCTGGCTCGTTACTCTCCGAGACCCTTCTGGCCGCCTTGCGCGCTGGGCTCTACGCCTCCAGGAATTTGACTTTAATGTCTCGTACAAGAGTGGAAGACGTCATTCCGAAGCTGACTGTCTTTCTCGCCTTCCATTGTCTACAACAGAAGATAATACGGACACCTTCGACGTCTGTTTTGCTACTGTTTCGCGCACATTTCCTGACGTCACCATCTTTCAGCGGGAACAGCACAATGACTTGACTTTGGACTCCTTGTTCGCGAGTGCCCGCAGTTCCAAGGGCAGTGGGCGCTTTTGCCTTCGCGATGGACTGTTATACAAGACAAATTACTCGGCAAATGGTGCGCGGCATTTACTAGTTGTTCCCGAAAGTCTGCGACGCGACGTCCTCCATGCCATGCATGATGACCCGACGTCAGGCCATCTTGGATTCATCCGCACTTTACATCGAATGCAGGAGCGCTTCTACTGGCCTAAAATGAGGCAGTGTACGAAACGATACGTCTCCAGCTGCGACAAGTGCCAGCGCCACAAGCGACCCACCAGCACTCCGCATGGCCTTCTTCACCCTATAGCGCCGCCCACTACGCCTTTCGAACAAGTTGGTATCGACCTGCTAGGACCATTTCCGCAGTCTTGCAACAACAACCGCTGGATCATAGTCTGTGTCGATCAGCTCATCAGATACGCGGAAACCGCTGCGATACCATCCTCCACAGCTGAGTCCGTCGCTTCCTTCCTGTTACGCTTCATCGTTCTTCGCCATGGTCCGCCTCGAGTCATCATCAGTGACCGTGGTCGCCAATTCGTCGCCGACACTGTGGAAGAATTGTTTCGTCTCTGTACTTCGCAGTTTCGCCATTCAACACCCTATCATCCCCAGACGAACGGCCTTGTCGAACGCACAAACCGCACGCTTACTAATATGCTGGCAATGTATGTATCATCGAATCACAAGAACTGGGATGAGATCTTGCCATTTATCACCTATGCTTATAATACAGCGAAGCATGAAACCACGGACTTCACTCCGTTCTACCTACTCTACGCTCGACATTCGCGTAGCTGCCTCACACAATATTTCCATTCGTTCTTCATACGAACGACTCAGTAGTCCAAACATTGTGCCGTGCTGAAGAAGCCCGCCAAATTGCTCATCTGCGCACCCTGGCATCGCAAGATCGCTCCAAGCAGCGATATGATCAACGCCACGACATCGTTTCGTTCGAAAAAGGTGACTGTGTGTGGTTGTGGACCCCCCAACGAAAACGTGGGCTATGCCAGAAATTTTTGCCGCAGTATACTGGCCCATTCGTTATCGTAGATCGCCTGAGTGACTTGACCTACGTGGTGGCACGCTTGACGTCAGCTGGTCGTCGATCTAGCCGAACCCAGTTGGCGCATGTAGCTCGTCTCAAGCGGTTCCATCCCGCATTTCGCCAGTGATTCGACTCGCCCATGGGGCTTCGTCTGTGAACCGGGGAATGCTACGGTATGAGCCGGGCCATGATATGGACGAAGGAAGAGGAAGCTGGCTGGTTCGGCCTATGGACGCCATCATCGCCTATCATTGCCTGACCTCATCTGTAAATAAACATAGTTAACCTCAATTTAACCGTAACAATATATATATATATATATATATATATATATATATATATATATATATATATATATATATATATATATATATATATATATATATATATATATATATATATATATATATATATATGTGTGTGTGTGTGTGTGTGTGTGTTTATGTGTGTGTGTGGGACATGACGGGGCGACGTCAAAAAGCAGCTGAGAGTATCCATACAAATTCTATGGCAATACAAATAGATAGAAGACAGGTTTCATGTAATGTCCACACATAGTAGTAGCCAATGCGAGTGAATGGAAAGCTTCATGATGGTTCCATGGCGCGCAATGGGCGTCATGGAACCATGTTCATTATAAGAACAGAAAGAAAGGCGAGGCGGCTACATTGTAGCGATGGCTTTTTCCGATGCTAATATCCCCCCCCCCCCCCCAACGGTCGCTTTCTTTTTTCTTTTCTTTTATACAGGACAGCTGCTATACGCTAGTATCGAGCGGATCGCTGCAAGCGTACACGGAGATTACGGGCCGCTTTGGACCATGCCAGCACAGCTCCTCAGAGACAATTCGTGGCTTGGTAAATGCGCGCTCATAAGTTAGCACATTGTCAATTAGCGCTCGTGCAATCCGCACGATGTCAATCTCGAAAGACGGTGGCTGTGTGAACACGGACGCACGAAAAGAGCTCAAGGCAACGAGCTTCTCTTGTGCACGTGTTTGTACGCCCACTTCCTTTTCAGCCACGACCCTTACCAACTATCTGAACTTTCTGTCATCCGCAAGGTGTGGTTTGTTTTGACCGTGCTTTGCAACACGCTGTACGGACATGACTCAATGAGGAGAAAGTGATGCTCTAGCCTCATAGCTACCTTACCTGCCGAGTTCGAAACGCGCTCTACAGTGCCTTGCGTAATCCTCCGCGTATTAATAGCACGCTTGTACGTCTTTTCGCGCACTCAGAACTCCGCTTTCATCTCATTGTCACCCACAATTTACTGCGTGCTCGGAAGGACAGTTTTGGTTTTACCAACACTCATTCTCTGTCTTATGCAGCTTTTTTTAACGCGATAGTGTTAAAAAGCTCGTTTAGCAGAAACTCCGGCGTCGACGTCGGTGTCGGCGTCGTTGGTTGTGAGCGAAAAATCATCTTGTCCGTGACCCAGAAATCGAGAATGATGGAAATAAAAGAAATAATGAAAATTTCCCGGTCCGATTGAGGATCGAACCAAGGCCTTTTGCGTGGCAAACAGGTGTTCTACCACACAGCCACGCCTCCACTGGGAGATACAGTGAAAATAACTTCCTCTGCTTGGAAATGCAGTGAAAATAACTTTCATGCTTCACAAACACACGCGTCCTTGTATATAGGCGTCGCACCACAACATGTAATAACGCAGTAATATTGCGTGGTACAAGCGTACATTGCCATCTGGTGTCAGAACATACGACTATCCGTGGTTTAAAAGCCGACCACCCATTACAAAAGGCACACACGTAACTGCGCGTATTCCCCTCACACCACGTAGTGGGTGCATAGCAAGCATGCAATAAGCGGTTGAAGTACGCACTCGGGACAGGATATCGCTATCGCGTTCAACTCTTAAAGGCGAAGCTTAAGGGTCCCCCACTTTTTTTTTTTTGTCGCGTGAGACCCGCATTGTTGTTGTTCTCGTTTTTTTTTTTTTTTCGAGTCGCCTGCATGAAGCGGGCTGTCGCGTACCAATGGTGTTTTACCCTAAACGTCACTTGACGCCTACAGCAAGAAAATAGCGCAGCTTGCACTAAGTCGCGCAAGGCTCAGTCCCAGAAGTGCTGGCGGGCGACTAGCTCGTCATGGCTTGGTTAGGCTTTTACCCTCTCACCTTGTCTATTTCCCACCCCTTGCTGTACTATACTGTACATGGCTATGCTTGCGGTCTTTTTTTCTATCTTTTCTTTTGGGTCGCTTTCATTCTATCGCTTACTCACGATCTCTCTCTATTTCATTCTCTGTCTTTTTATTTTTTTTTCTCTTTTTCTTTCCTTTCTTTCTCTCTCTCTGTACTCATTCTCCGCACCTCCTTTTCTCCTTCTCAACCCCAAACCTATCGTCCTCTCCCTACCTTACACTTCTCACCGCCTTCCTATGCTATACTATACTATACTATATTATCCTATACTACTATACTATACTATACTATACTATACTATACTTGTATAAAAGGCTATGCGAGGTTCTGCCAGTGCGCCTGGATAGCTGAGTAGTTACGACGCTCGCCTTGGGATCGTGGGTACGCGGGTTCGAATCTCGCCTTGCCAGGAATTTCTCTCTTTCAGTATCCTCCTTTCTTTTTCCTTGTTTATCTATGTCTTTCTTTCTTTCCTTCATTGTGTCTTTCTGTACTCGTTCACTCGCACATCAGAGTATTAGCATTCCACCCCCGACAAATCGTCGCACGCGTGTTCTGCGAGCGAAGCAGAAGAGGAAGAAAAGGACGACGATGAAGAATGAACGAAGGGGGCGCGTGCCGGTTCATGATGTCGATAACTTCCTATCTACGACACACGCTCAAGCTCGACCATATTAGATAAGCTGTGAAACTTCCATATAACCATGGTGGCAGCACTTCCTTTTTATTAGGCACAAAGGGCAATATAGAACAGACCAGTCACAGGGAGTCCATATTGATTCGGAGACCACCACTCAGGAGTGTATCACATGGTACGCTGGTTTTAGAACCTAAAACCAAATAATTTATGTGCTGGGTTATTTGTCACGGATGTATAATGTTTTGTTTTTTTCTTACATGCGAAAGCACACATAAGCAAACAACTGATGCCTATTTAACATCTATACTGGACTTGTACGTTTTCGTCGGAGGATGTCTTGAACACTGCATTACCTTCACTAATACTTACATGCGGTTATCCTGGTGCACCAGAGCTTCCTTAACTGCATTCGTTCCAGCGTGCTCAGCATCGTCGTTTTCGTCTCCTTGGAACGTCACTCCCAGGTTATTACAGCTACCTACACGCGTAAATTCGCTGGCCTGTATAGCTTCCACGAAACCGCCGACCAGGCCTCTCCTTGATCTCGTTCTTCAGCGCGAAACTGCGGGAGCGGGTCACGGCCCAATTATAAGCGCAACCACGGAGAGACACTAAGCCGAACACCATCATACTCTGGAGACACTCGTTCGCAGTATCGCGGTGAACGGCAGTGGCTGTGGCAGCGCTGTGAGGTGGCAGTTGTGCACGGTTCCCCACGGAGCTCGTGACCTACATTACGATGCCTCCCACTGTCGTTGGCCCGGGTTTTACGTCTCGACGCGCTCATAACCTGCGAGAAACTCATGTAGGGCAATAAAGTGAAATGTCGAATAGCTAGCTCACTTCATGGTATGAAACAGAGTTTGGATGGTGTTGCTAAGAACGACCTACAATTCTTATGTGGCAGTCATGTGTAGAACGAATCCTTGTACGGAAGAGTTTCGTAGCTTTAAGAATTTAGATATCTTTATGTAATTAATTAGCCTTGGGCTCCATGGACACTTATCCAAAATTTCTAACTGTATGCTTATTAACAAATTTAAAGATTTCTTGTTACCTTCTAAACATAGACAATTATAAATGGATGTTTATAGGTGCACACGCAGATAAGCTTCTTTAAAAAAGTGTAAAAGGAAACCTATTGTGAGCGCTTCTTGATTCCCGCAATCTAGTCTTGCAGTTCTACCCAGTGAGCGGAATGTGACATGAGATTAACCATACCTTCAAAAAGATTCAGTGCATGGAGCTTCACTGTTTGGTTGTCCTGCCAAGGGATTCACTTATTGAAATTGTTCTTAGTCCCGCACGCTTCGCAGAACACGGTCTCTGCGTTTATTCTATAGCATGGGGTGTGAAGTGTTCACTGTCAAATCAACACATTCCTGGGTGCATTTCTTTTCGGCATGACTCAGAAGGCCAGAGCAGGAGCAGATAGCCAGACTGCTAGTAGGTCAGACGTAATAGATGCCCCTTATTGGCCAGGTGAAATCCCGTAGAGTAAATTTTCCCCCCTGGTGGTGAAGACCCTAAACAGTGAATTAGAAACAAAACAAAAGCAGCACGCATATCGCATTTTTTCTTTCTTCTATTGCTCTTCATTCTCCTTTTCCTTTAATGGTAGGAATGTGCGAATAGTGAAATTTCATCTCGAATGGAATTCGAATCGAATAGTGCCGAATTGTGGCCAGAAATGTCGAATTCGAATCGAATTTGAATAGTATATTTACAGGAAACATGTACCGCCAGTTATGGCAAGACAAAGGAAAGACAAAGATGCTACGGCGTGCTGACAACTTTATTACGCACTTGCTTCGTTTTTTTTTTTTTTTTTTTTTTTTTTTTTTTTTTTTTTTTTTTTTTTTTTAAGCTTTTGCGGGCGCACAATCATGTTGATAGAAGAGCCTGCCATTCGGCGGCTTCACGCCATTCCAGTCAGCGGTAGGTAGTCTTTACGGTAGGTAGTCTTTTTTCCCTGTGGTCGTGCAATATGGCTCATCTGACAACGGTAATGTTGTGCTTCATCGCCGTAGGTGCTCCGGCCCAAAAATATTCGGGCGCCCGTTCAAATGCAGCGTTTTAACTGCGCGCCGAAATGGTGGGAGCTTGTGAACGAGTGGTGCGGTGCGGCAGTGGCGACTGCACAGCGTGAACAAATTTTCACATGTGAAGCCATTCACTAAGGGTATCGCGGGCCATAGTCGAGATGTTTTACGGCGCTTGCGGGATAAATAGTTTATGCACTCTCTTTTGAACAAGAATATCGGTGCAAGATTTAACGAAAGGCTTATTGTAACAACGTTAGCGTTTTTCTTAGCCACCCACCCTACCCAAGTTGCACCATTGCCCTTTTTCGCGTTTTAGATATTCGCCCTGTCGAATTATTCGAAATTTCGAATACCAGGTACTCGAAAGTCGAATTGAATTATTCGATTAGGTATTATTCGATTCGAATTCGAAACTCGAATGTTCGCAAACCCCTACTTATGGGTCTCCACGGTTCCGCATTCGCCAACCACTCGCGCCGTGAGAGCGGCGGCGTATATATGGTGGCCGGCGTGTCCCAGCTCCCCCTGCAGCTAGCAGTTGTTTTCCGTGAGTTGGTTCCACAAGAGGACTAGGATGAAACCCATAGAGTTCCCAAACAGTCAATGTTGCCCGGTCCTTTCGTCAATCAGTGCAATATCGACGTTGACCGACGTCGACATTGCACTGTATAATGAAATGCTTAGCACGTTCGTTCACTTGGAAAAGTTCGCCTGCAAGTTTTTTGTTTTTGTTTTTTTTTTCTTTTTTGGCCAAACATATACGTCGCCAACAAGTAGTGGTTCCAGTATGTAGGTCATGACGTGCGGGCGATCGATGTCGACTTCATCCTGTTTAAAATGCACCAGCAGAGTGAATAGCAGCACTCGTTGCTGCGGCTCTCTGAGCGTATACTGTTGGTGCGCTATAAGCGTACTTATTCTGAATTATAGCTAAATTAAACCAGATGAAATCGGCACAAACCGCTCTCTCACTTTGTGTCCTCTATGCTGGGACCATCGAAATAGCGAAGTGCAACGAAGCCTTATCGCTATACTCCACAAGAATTGAATATAAAAATAAAATTTATTGCAAGCTTTTTCTTATTTCTAGGTTTTGGCACACACGGATGGCTACATGCATCGCTTTGCATAAATATTTGACTACAAAAGAAATTTCGAGCATGTCTACGGTGCAGAAATCATTGGTCAAACACTTTTTGCATATAGTAGGGAAGAGCCAGCTTGATTGTCACGTTGGCCTATCCGATTATACAGAGTACAAGGTTACATGCATGCTATAAGACAACCACCCACAAACTATTCACCTTTGCGACTGTTCTCAAATACTTGGGCGGGTTACGGAAGACTTAGGCCCGTATTCACAAACCAACCTCGGCCTTACCTCACGTTTTCCTCAAGTTTCTGTACACTCTACATGCCTTATAAAGCCTCAAAAATGTTAACAGGGTTAAAGATAACAAGATTGGTTCATGAATACTCTCCTACTTTGTTCATCAAGCTCAATAAAAGCTTAACAGCGATGATGAAAACTCGAGGTAAGCAGGAGGTTGGTTTGTGAATACGGGCCTTAATACGCCGATTTCCATAACGCGCCATTATGTGTGACCGCCGTTAGCGGAGGATTCAGTGCCGCTTGTTTACTTCCCAGAGAACCAGAATGACGCGAAGAACCATAATCTCGCGATTCGATGTTCAACAGAATGGGATCGGCTAGTTTCAGTGGAGTCTGCATTACAAGACACATGAGCTGGCCGCACTGCAGACATCGTCTTGCAGGCGCGGTGTGAAAACCGTTTTATCGCAGAAATTCTTCAAATCGACTCATTATCAGGCATATTATAATCCTTTGAACAGTTCTGTTGCCAAGCCTACAGGAGGCGAGCTTTACGGTCAGGAACGACATTTTCCCGTTTACGTCAGCTAGGGCCTCTAGCTAGTTCTTCAGCGTTCTCTGAAGTTCTGGACGAAAGCAAGCACGTAAAGTTGACGCGGCAACCCTGTGCCTACTGTGCATTTCTTCTTCTATTTTGCTTCTCGTCGCATTTTCGCAGCGCACATTGGATCAAAAACCGCAGCGACCCGCTACTGCAAGTGGTGCAGCTCTGCCTAGCTGGACGGCCGCATTTCTCGCTAAACCTGCTGTAAAAGTTTCAAAAAGTGGCCGCCATTTAGGTATGCATGTCCTTTCACTCTTTCCTGAAGCACGGATGTCATGAAAAGAAGCATGCGCGGCTGTTTTAAATTTCAGCCGCTTCTGCGCCACGAAGGCGTTTTATCATAGAATAAATAAAAGCGCGCAAACGAAAGACGTTTGAATGCATTGCTTTCTTCCACGGTGAACCCCTGCCCACCAGCTCAGTTTGAATTCTGGACCTGCTGCGCAAGCAAAGGGGAACAAAAGGAATACAGGATAGAGCACAGTATCTTGTCTTCCTTTTCCTTGCGCAGCACGGCGAGTTCAGTATGAATCAACTAGTCTACAAAGAAGTATGGATGCAGCACAAGTTCCTGACTTTGCGGACGTCTCAGAGTTTGCAGCATGACCTCATCGCGTGACCTTGCGTGTCGTCCTTTGTTGTTTGCTATTCTCGAACCGGGCAAGCAGAAAGTTGAAAGGGCAGTTCAAGGCATCACGTGTTCTGTTATCAATGCCCGGACCTGAAGGGATATACGTGTACTGCATTCCATGACCCCACGAAAGAATTTGAACTGCAAGAACTTTACATGCACATCATGCATACATGTCATGATATGCATTTTCATTTGAGCGTAACCATGCTTAATTCGAAATACACACTCTGAGAACGTGGAGTGTCCGTTGATGTCCACAATTAGAAGTTTACGGTAGTGTGGAGTCGAATTGATTTAGAAATTCTAACGGAAAGCCGGCTTTGCTGTACAAATCAAAGGTATCATGGGGAAGCTATCGGCGGAAGACATAGAAGGGGCGTTTGTGAAAAAGACGTGAAACATGTTTGGCCCTTTTCACGACTAATGTACAGAGAATGAGTAGACACAGCACCAGCACACCTGCGAAAAGAATATGATAGTATCCGCTCACGGACCGTCGAGACGTAAATAACAACTTAGACAGCGCCTTGAAGAGAAAGTGGGCTGAAGCAAAGTTCTCCACAGGCACGCGTCTCTTAAGTATCAAGATGTCTTGCCACGTCTATGGCCTCTCTATCGAACTGCAGCGCCATACTTTAGCTTCAGACTCAAAAGACCATAACACCTCCTAGCCAG
>JALIZH010021278.1:30000-33128 GCA_030522465.1 Rhipicephalus appendiculatus | reverse complement strand
TCGAACGTTCACGCAATCACTGAACGAGACATATATTACGGCTTAAGAGAATATTTGTCATTCAAGGGAAAGAGCCGGTAAACAAGGGAAACAATAGGGAGCCGGCATTCAAGGGAAAGAGATTGTAAACAACCACGTCACAGACAAAGACCCGCTCTGTCTGTGACGTTGAGCTTCGCGCTGACGAGTGCTTCGCGTGCGGCATCCACGGAGCACACAATTCTCAAGAGCGGCAACTGTTCCCACGGGATGTTTTCTTGACCGTCGTTTCAGCAACTGCACCACTGCCATGCACTGGCATCCGATGTTTGTGCTAATGCGTTCGTTTTTCTAAACTTCGTCGTACGCACCATTGTGCATGCGCAACTGCCGATTGTTTTCTTATCAACGCTCTCCTGTGGTGTTCCTCTGAAGTATGACCGATCATGTGTAACTGCAGTTTCGCCTTGCCAAAGCCCTTCATACAGCGGGTTGTCATTCAATACTACCTTAAAAATTAAGAGAAACTATGAGTGCTCAGTACACCGGGAAGAATATTTATTTGTGGAATGCGGCGTCCTGGATGTCTCGTGGCACACGTGTGTGGTGACAGTACACTAAAATGACAACTTATACGGTGGGATGACAGCAAGTCAAGCTTTGCGCTTCGCATTCGTAAAAGTACACTGCGTTTTTAGAATTAAAGTGTCCGATTGTGTTAAAGCACGTTAACGAGGATGAATGATGAATTGTGGATGCAAGATTTTAAGTGTAGGTTATGAGCGAAGAAATTTTAAGTTATGACTTCAACAATGAAGCACGCAGCTTAGACCGTGCAACTGAAATCAGATCAAGCGGTAGCTGTACGAATGCGAAGAACAAGGAAGGAAAGAGCTGCCTGCTTCCAAAGTGCGCGGCCACTTTGCTTAGCCAGCATTCATTAGAAGTCACTGCGCGTTGTAGCCGTATTCGTAAACGCCACCTTAGCTTGGCTTCTGCGCAACTTCTCAAATGAGTAAAAGGTCGCAGGGTGGATTCCCTACCACAACGGCTGCTTCCATACGACGAGGAATGGGGAAAAAAAACTGTAACGTATCGTGAATTTATGTATAGTAATTGTTGGGGCTTAATGTCCGAGAACCTCAATATGATTATGAGGGACGCCGTAGAAGAGGGCTCTGGAAATTTCGACCACCTGGATTTCTTTGACGTGCGTACCGTCCCTTTATTGCTGGTTAACACAACCCCAGGTAGTATAAGTTGATCTAGAGCCCGCTATGAAGAAGTCCCTCGCGAGCTACTGAGCAGTTCTGATATGTCCAAAATCGATATAGTCGTTTTTGAGCGCCGGTTTCCCTAAAATTTTGTTCGCTAGCATTACGCATTAGCATACTGTACTGTCGAAGATACCTAGAATTTTGATTGCCAACTTGTTATTTAACTTCGTCGACTACCGACAACTTCGAAGACAATGGCGGCTCAACGGGCGTTGGCATTGAGGAATAAATAAACTGGGCGAGAGCTTGAAGTCACGCGGCCAGCCTTAACCCGCTACTGCCCTCCTTTCCTCGCAGTATCTGCCCAACACCCGAACTCGCAGACGCAGCGTGTTGAACGATTACCTCTGTATGGCTGCGCTTTCTTAGCTTTCAAGCACTGCAGGTGCATCCTAACGTGGCGATGATGTTTGGGCCCGATAACGCGTTGGACAAAATAGAAGAAAGGACTTGAAGGGACCGAATGAAAGGCGGAACAACTTCACTGTACAACGACTTTCGCTCAGTGGTAATGGCCAGGCTATTTGGCGTCGAAGTCACTTTTCACGAGTTGACGCTTTGTTAGGGGGAATGACGTTGCACCACTTTCGTGTAGCGCAAGTACGTGCCGCCCCTTTCATTTCGCCCACGTTAGTTTGCACCGTGACTTGTTCACTATGAAGACGCCGTAAAAGAGCGGAAAGCACAGGCCTCGGTGATCTGGCATAACAAGCTCTCGATATCGGGTAAAGATAAGACGACGGCTGTGGTTGTACGCGACTGAGTCGCGACCTATATTCGTTGTTATGGGAGTCTTCTTGCAGTAATTTATACTATTCTGTTGACGATGTCACATCGGTTGCCTCGTCGTCCATGTCTGGCGAGTCAGAATAACGCGAGCCGAGCGTCGCGTGCACCGGCACAGACATCGCGATGTGTTTTGTTTTATTAACCGAATAACCGTTGCTATGGTATCTGCCTCAGGTCGTGTCGATCTATAGTAGGTAAACTGCTTAATGCTTGGGTTGCCCCTGAGTACATATAAAGAAAAGAAAAGGAAAAGAATACATTCGTCTCCGCTTCTGCCACATTGGTTTCCAACGTGCATTGAGGTGAGCAACATATTCTGAACAGTACAAAGGCTAACCGAGAGTTTTCTCGATGGCGAACGCCAGAAAATGTGATAGTATCGGTTTTCGTTTTGCAGATTTGCTTTCCGAGCATAATGTTCTTGTAACTATAGTTCACACGTGTTTCTGATACCTTCTTTCACTTACAAGTTATGTTGTAGAGATATGCATGCGTTTTTTGACCAATAAACCGAGGTGGTAGTGAGCATTCATGTTCGTCATTGTTTCGCTTATTCAGCTCTCCCTTGCCTGTATTTGCGAACTTCAGTGCTTGGTGCTGCTCATCTGCCCCATGAAAGTAAATGATGCCTTCACGGGGCATCTTCATTGGTAGAAATGCATCCGAGACGCTGAGAAACTCTCCAGAGGACCTACCGATAGGTGGGCGGACTATGAGCGTGGCATTCCCGTTGCACGTGCTGTTCGGCCGTGACTTCGGCGTCATGCAGGCTGGCGACGGATTGCTGCGGCTAGCCGGTCACCGTTGGAACGAGACTCGGGCTCAGGGAGAACACGGCATAAAGTTCAACATCTTCGAGATCTCGCGGCTTGTCATCGATTGCACCTTCGAGTCTATACGCACCTATTGCAACCAGTTCAGTTGTTGTTACCGTGTTGTTGTTACATTGCTTGTTGTGCTACATTGTTGTTATCGTGAAGCTGTTGGAAAACATGCCGTAGTTGAACGCTGCTGAACCAAGCTCGTCTACCGATAGCAGCAACTAACGCGAAAGCATGACACAGCGGTGTCCTGCGCGTCGGC
>JALIZH010021278.1:0-25000 GCA_030522465.1 Rhipicephalus appendiculatus | reverse complement strand
TGGCTAGGCGCAAGGTGTAGAGGGCGTGTACCACGTCGGGACAGAGAGCCCAAGTCTCTCCGCTGCCTCGCAGGGCCTCGTGGACAGCCCGAACTTGGTCTTCTAGTGAAGCACATTTTAGCATTTTCCCCCAATGTTCCTTGTTCTGCGCGTAAGTGTGTCTCGATGCACAACCACATAGCATATGGTCTAGTCTACACGTTCAGTACACTCTTCACACACATGTTGTCCTTCGTAGTCTGGGTCGATGTGCTTCATGCGCCAGCGGTTGGGGCAAGACTTCGTCTGCAGCAAGCGCAACGTGAGCGACTGGCTGCGCGTTAATTTCTTATCCGGGAGGAGAACTCTCGCCTTCCTAGATAATAGTGCTTATGTGAGAGCATATTAATGGTTGAGACGGAACGAGCTGCTTTTACAACAGCGGGTAGCTTCCATTAAAAAAACCGGCCATTAACCAACATCAGCAAACGTTTATCATCCTCTAACCAACACATATGCCGACGCTGGCCGACATTGTCCAATAGTAAGCCCAAACTAGTAAAAATAAGAAACCACTTACCCACACTTGGTCAGCATTAGGTAGTATTAGGTATCATTTAACCAGTAATTACCAACAGTACCCACTGTTTGACTGACATTAACCAGCACTAGCAGAAAATAACTGTCATTCAGCCTTCGCTAGTCTACACTAAACAATGCTAACTAGTGCTGGCAGCATGTCAATAAATCCTGTCAGCATGTGACTGCCGACCTGCCCTATATTAGGGTGGCAAATGTTGCTCGCCAACACGACGCTCTTGGAAAGCTTTCTCACTGCCAAACTCAATAAGGCGGGTTTGATTTACGAACCACGGGGGTGCCGCATTTTGGAGCAAAACATGGTCGCCTACGGCGCTTAGCCTCCGTTACCCTTCACCTTCGGAAAATAAATATATCGCTTACTCACTCACTAACTAACTCACAGGAGGCGAAACGCAAGGATATGGGGATATGGGTGCACTTATACAAAAACTCTAGAATAGATTAAATAAACCCAGGGTGGTAAAAATTAACCAGGAGTCCCCCCACTAGGGCATGCCTCTAATGGTATTGTGTTTTGGGCACTTAAAACTTCTCAAAGTATCAAATTAGTTATCGTGACTCACTTGTGTTCTCTGTCGTATGGCTTTAAAAATTTAGAACAAAGAAAACGTTCGTTTGGTAAGATCATGAGAAAATTCTTATTTGCACCAAACAGCTCCACTTGACGTGGGCGCTATTCTTAGCCTTCTTCAAAAGTCCGATACACCTATAGAGGCAATCATAACAAAAGTGACCGTCTGCAAGCGTAGCTCAGGAGGGGGCTGGAAGGGATAAAAAAATCCTACAACACGTATCTGTAGCCAACCGTGTGGCCAAGCTTTGTCTACTTAAAGCCAGCTACTCTGAAGAATTCAAGACCGCTTGTACAAAGGTGAGCTTTCAGTGACACCCCATGTTCAAGAATAATCATGCTTAAAGCCGTATTCTTTAGTGAAGTGAAAGTGTACGTGAAGCCCGCATCACTTTTAATGAGAAACTCTTGCTTCATAAGCGCTTTTGTTTTAACAGCGAAGCTCTTCTCAGTCGAGGCTTTCCCGTCCGTTGGCGTAGCGCTGGTCACGGGGTCATGCCGGCGTGGCGAGAGTGAAACTCGGTAGGAGAGGAAGGATTGCGCCGCGCCGAAATGGGTGAGGGTGAGGTTCGGTGGAAAGGGTTAACCAATGAGAGACGCACAAATATGGGTGAGGGTGAGCCTGACGAATGGGGCATCAGCTTCGCTGTTTCAGCGGTGTTCGCGAAGTGGAAGCTGGCCGCACTTTCTTTACGTAAAGCTAGAACTCAGGGTTTCGTGAGTCAAAAGCAGGATTTATTTGTAGGAATTTTTTCTAATGGGTCACTCCTGAAATGGCCCTCCTGGTGTTCTTCACTGAACACTTTGTACTTAACTACAAGGGCCCTTTAACAAGCCATGTTCAACTATATGGGGCCGCTGCGGCTAGTATTAAGTATACGACCTCAAGATCGCCAACATGGAGCCAGAATCGCATAGGTTGCGTTGGTTGGGTAACGCAGTATACCAAAATAGTCATTTAATAGATTGGCTCTCCTTACAAATTTTGTCACTATATAGAAATAAATCAGCAATACGGATGTGGTAAAATTCCAAATTACGTAAAAGGTACAGTAATGACAGGCAGCCTGCTCCACCTGTGTAGGTTGATACGTTTTGAGAGGTTCGGAACAGCGCTAGTTTACACAAAAGTGAACCGGTGCGATTTAAAAAAAAAATGCTGCTATTCAAAGTAAACGGTACCATTATTCTATACAAAAGTTTTCAAGATGCCTCCTGACGGATCATGTTTTCTTGGGTTGAAAAGTGTTCCTTATTCTCAACATAAACGAACGAATTTGTTAGTAGGGTACGTATTTGGGTGGGTTCGTTCATGATTACGAGAGAAAAACAGCGCTAAAAAGATAGGACAACAACGAACGAGAGACCACCACAATGAACGATGAAAAGGAGCCCGATGTAGTAGAAATGAACTGCAGTAGGGTACGTTCGGAGCCGTGGTCCCGTGCCCTTTCTTCTCCCCTTTTTAGCGCTGTTTTTCACTCGAAATTGTTAAACACGGTGAAGTAGAGACTGTCAAAAAAATAAAAACAGATTCCACATATCTGGAACCATTTAAGATACCTGTTTATCCAAAAAGAACAAGGTCTTGTCACTTTCACAGAGCTCAACAATAACATACAAGTTTGAAAAACCCATAAATAAAGGAAACAAAAAGAGAGATCGTTTTTGTATGCAGGTCACAGTTTCAATGTGCCTCGGGGCTTCCTTCCGGGAGAAGATTAACTTCCTTTGAACACGTGCTCTCACGACAGGGTCTTGTTTTTTTCTCCTCCCTCTACAGAGTCAAAGCTCGCTTTTAGCGTGGGTTTTGACCTTTGCAGGAGACCTTGGTTTACGAAGGAAATTAGGCTCGACAGAAAACTGGAACGACGATGTAAACAAGCAGTTAAGGAATGGTCAGATTGGATCATTGTGATTCGCCGGAAGCGGTTGCCTCCTGTTCTCCCCCGTAGGAGTAGACGGGAACAGATTGAGTCGTGCGAGAGGATGGGCGGAATCACACCATTCGGAATGTTTGATCAGGTGCTGCACGGCGCGAAGTAAGTACACGGCGGTACAGAGACGAAGCGAGTCTGTGAAACGACGGCTCTACCTCTAAGCTGGAAACCCTTTCCGTGTCGTACACGCGTGTAGTTCAGCTATCGAACGCTGGAGGCGCTTCGAGATGAAACTAAAGCCTGGGAATGTGAGAAAGGAAAGAACACTCCTTGTGTTTGCGCAACTACGTATGTATACGAAAAATGTAGAAAATCCTGCCTTCCTGTTTTTAGCTCGGCACTGCGTATCGGAGACAAGCCCTACAGACGTTGGCTTCCATCTCGTCTTAACTTTCGAAGCGTAGCGGAAGTCGGCATTCGAAATTACAGAATCAATTCCGTTTGAGCCGATCTCGATCGAATAGTGAGAACTTAATATTAAAAGAAAATAGGCGTGAAGCCACAGACACAAGATACCAGAACATCTCTTGCGTCCGCATCCGATGGCCTACTTTCTTTTATCATGAATCCGTACCAACTAATTCGACTTTCTGTCTTTCTGAGTCAGAAGTTGTTCCTCCTAAGAGCTAGGGGTTCATCAAAATTAAGGCGCCGCGATGTTAGATTGGTGGCTGCTAAGTACGAGGTCGCGGGTTCGCTTATCTGCTGTTTCAGGCAAACTACGAGAACCTAAACGCTATGTTATAGGTTGGAAACTATACAGGGTAGCCATCCTGCTTGAGAACTGGCTTACCTCCCTGTGCTTCCACCTATTTCTTCCTCTTTATCTTGGGAACCATTAAATCATAAAAGCCCACCCGCCAATCAAATGATATTTGAGCTGCTGGTGGGTTAACGCGTCTAGTAGGCGTGCGAGTGTGTGCACCTGGACTGGACTCGGCGCGAAATTCTTCGCGGTCACTGCGGTTGTCGTTCTCGACATTGCGCTCCTGTCGCCCTGTGACTCGCGCCGATGATCACACAGGGGCACTTTCGTGGAGCCGCTCACCTATGGCACTGCAGTGAGGTATAGAATTGTGCGGAGACGCTTTTTTGTGCGTGTTGTTACAGCAGCATGATTTTTGGGCATACCTACCTTTACGCACGCCTCCAACTGTTGATTCTCTATTGAATGAAGTCGGCAGCGAAAGTTCTTCCCTCTCAAGGTGGTCCATCTAAAGGGCCTCTTATTGAGCGAAGTGTTTCTTGCCAGCTTTTCCTCGCTTCCGAATGTTTTGCCATCTGAGAGCATTCACACAATGCTTACGATAATCACGCGCACCGGGGCTTCCACATATTCAAAGTATTAAAACTTATGACTGAATTGTTCGGAATAATCCAACGTCCTTCCTTTTTTGTTATTGCGAAGTTGTCGAGGCTGTTGCGGTATATTATTAAGAACATTGGGTGCGATCGAAACGTGAACCAACTCCCCAAAAGCAAAAAACTAATTCGTTTCTCCACAAGTCGACATGCATTCTAGCTTTTTGGTATTGCCTTTTACTTTCTTGCATTACCAAAAAAAATTAAGTAAGCAAAGAATGTCAACGACGAAAGCATGGAACGCACGTCTTTCCTTCGGCTTATTAAATTTCGATTCGAAATTAGAATGAACCAATTTACATTATGAATTGTATAGCATAACTTCATTTTTAAAATTGCATCGAAGACACAGTCGCTAGGCAGCGGCGAATAAACGCAAGACTTCCAATTATCTTCAGGCTGAAGACTACACCGTTTGTGATAAAAAAAAGCAAAAACAAATGTGGAACTTCAGGCAGAATTCTCAAGCTTAATATAATTAGCTAATATTAGGAGCGGACTAGGGGACACGTACAGTAACGCAGGATTACGCAACGCAGGGAGTTCCAAGTTAGCCAAGCAACTGCTATCGTGAGGGGGGTATGTGGGCACCTGACGTGACTGTATTATTTGTACCAAGTAGAAGACTGTCCTGTCCTCTTCTACCCTAGTGTCTCGTACCTAGCGCTGTATAAGTTCCAAACGTAGCGTCTTAGCAATTAGCCACCGAAACTGTAGCATAGCCAGAAATTTGTTTTCGGGCGGCGCGAGGGGGGTTAATTACACTTTATGTACGCTCGTGCATGCGTTTGTATGTGTGCGTGTTTATATATACAGATGCAAAATCGAAAAATAACGGGGGGGGGGGGGGGGGTTGAAGTCACGTGACCCCTCATCTCCCCTGGCTACGGCAGTACCCTGAACACACGCTCCTTCAGTGCAAAGCATACGCAAGTAGCAAGGCAGTTTGTTACGCAGTATTATTGCGTATAATAAAAGCGTAAACAAGACTGTAATTACCTGAGAACGCGCTTCCTTTTACCTGTTTTGTGTTGTCATCAGAAGATTGATATAAGGTGGGTAATTTTCCCTGATATTCGTTTATCATGATTGCGCGTACCTTACACCCTAAGTAGAGTTTTAACAATGTATACCTTCCTAAATCATGTTCAGAAGCTATACGCTATAGTTACATACCAACATAACTCGTTAATTTGACCACAATAAATCCATCAGAGAGAACCATCTGTTTCATGATAAGGAGTGTGTTAACCGCTTACAGATTCCAGTTATATAAAATTTTATACCATTACATATCTCACTTTTTTTTTTCACTATCACCATTCCAACCTCAGGCAGTGAAGATGATCCAATAGATTGGTATAAACGTTGAAAGCACTGCACACAATGCTCTATAGCGGTGCATCCTCAACACAAACACGTCGCCTCGTTTACGGCTCTTCGGCCACAGAAACGTATTTAGGAAGGTCAGTGCTGATGCTCGAGGACGCTGAAACCTTTTAATCAGGATCAAGGGGGGGAACGTGACACACGTACAAAGCAAAGCAGACGGAACCTATGACCTGCTTCATATAAACGTCACGAACTCAGACGCTACTGTATCGAGTGCCGAAAATTATGTCCCATCTTGTTCAGGCTGTTTTGACAGTGAGGTTTCGCCTCTGCATCCTCAGAAACGCTGCTTTGCTGTCTTTTTAACCGTCTATCATCTTCACGTCCATTTTTATTACGTCCCAAATCAGTTTATGTTAAATATTACCTCAGCAACAACGTGGCGGCCCTATCGACTAACTAACACTGTTTACAACTGCTTGAATAATTACTGCGTATAACCTGACACACAGGTAACATCTTTGTGCTACGTTCTTCATTATTTTCGTTGTTTTTAAGGGGGGGGGGGGCAATTGTAAGCAGGCGTCGAGGGATGCGGCTTCCTTTCTCGCTGTAAACACATCTTTCTTGTGTACATAGATTGTGTCGGCTAATTATGAGACAAGGCATGGCGCCTACTCAAGGCTTGCAAGTACTGGATTTTCAGCATCTGGTACCTGTTGTACCTACTGAGATGACGATGTTTTGAACTTGCCACTGAGCACGTGAAGGGTGTCTAACAAAGTCTTAAGCAGCGGGATCATTTCATTGCCCTCTTCAAGAAGCTTGACAGTCGAGGGCTCAGAGTTTCATGTTGCCGATATGCCCAGTGAAGCCTGCATGTGGCTGTGACATCGGCAACGTAGGCTAAGCATCGTCTATTGTACCCATACTTACCTTGATGTTATGGTATGTGCTGGCCACCGCTGGTCTATGTAGCTGCGACTTTGGCAATCTAGGTCAAGATGAATCCGCAGAAACAGCGCGTTCTATCGTATTCTGTTTCGTGTCGGCCGCCAAGGGTCTGAGGGACAGGAGAGGGGGTAAATCAGGGCGTGGGACTGGCGTTGCAGATGCATAGCCGTTGGCTTTCTTTGACGAACTCTGGCGATGATAGAACCACTTTCTCTCAGTTTGAGTCGTCTCACGATGTTATGAATGATCTCTCGTCATTTCTTTCAATGCATATCTCGACCCGCAACTGTGGTCTAGGGGTTATCGGTGCTCGAATGCTGACCCGAAAGTCGCTGTCGAGCTTTCCTTGATGCTCTGATATTCCCCGATCGCCGCCGGTACGTGTAGCTGTGGCTATGGTAACGTAGACAAAAATGCGTCAGCGGTACACTAAGGTACCCGTCAGATGCGACGACTCGCCATCTACATTTCTCTATACCACGGGTTCTGAAGCATGTTGGTGCCAGGGAACCCTGCTAAGTTCCATTAAGTTCCAAGGACTCCCCCCCACCCCCCCCACCCCACCCCCCTCAAATTTTTGCAAGCATTTTTCATTTGGTTGACGCTATATTCATGGGCAATGAATTTAAAAGCAAGGGTATATGAAAAAAAATTATTCATTGACATGCAACTGAACTCACTTTCCTGGCATTAACGAATCAACGCGAGGCTCAGTAACACTCAGGCCAGTCGCATGTCGGCTGCTGAATTCGGCTGATTCCTGTGCTAACTTTTCAGATAGGCTAGTGTCGAGAATGCTTGCTCGCAAGCAACTGTTGTTGAAAATGTCTGCAGCATGTCCAGTTAGCTGCAGCATGGTTTCGCCGACGACGCATGCTCGCTGAACTTGTAATTTCATCTGCATATTGATGCCTCCTGCAACGCGGGTTCCAGACCCAATGCAAGTGAGATCACGCAGCCGCGGAAGTGACCTAGAATGATGACGACGCAAGCCTAAAAAGAAGTTATGGTGGAACGCAGGTAAAAAACAAAACAAAAAAAAAGAGAAAGAAAACAGGAGTGATTGTAAGAGGATAAAGGCGCTGGAGGAATGATGAGAGTGAAATGCGCCTTAAAGGTGGGCTTTGTTGGCTCCCTTCTTAAGGAACCACTGCCGCAAGCACCCACTCACTCTTCCGACAGAAGGGTTTCACCTGTGCAAGGACACCAGAGCACTCTTGGCCGTGTTTACGACATCACTCGAGTCGTTCCTTCAGAGACAACCAGAAAACATGTCTTCGACGCACAGACATCGTCTTCCCTGCATGCCCTGCCGCGTTTAACGATGGTACCGGTCTTGCGAGTGAGCAAATCTCGAGAAGAACGTGTTTTCGAAGGAATCGTAAAAATATACATATATATATATATATATATATTCGTTTGCAGCGCTCTCGGATCTTGCCCTTGATTGATGGTTCTCTTTGGGAACTGCGTCGTGCAGTGAAGCAATAGGTGCAACACGTACAAAGCAGCCAAGAGTCCACATCATTCAGCTTACCCACTACAAGTACTCTATGTTTCATGTGCCGGACCTTCACCTCAGATTTAAAAGACGTTTGCGTAGAGCTGCGTTGTTTAGGAAAGAAAGAATGTGGACAGCTTCATGAACAGTGACTTTATGTTGGTTCGCCGCGCTTCGATGAAGTCGTGAATCACTTGTGACGTAATGGAAAAAAATGCAAGACACAATATGCGGCTTCTGAAACATATATAATACATATACTGTGAACGCTGACATTTTATTGCCTGAATCCACCTGTTTTCGTTATTTGGTCCGCCGTTGCGGTTCAGATACAGCGCTCTGCTGGTTAGCACATCGTCGTGATTTCGGTTCGCTGCCGCCGAGCCAGATGGTCCATGTGTGGTTAGATTTTAAATCAATCAATCAATCAATCAATCAATCAATCAATCAATCAATCAATCAATCAATCAATCAATCAATCAATCAATCAATCAATCAATCAATCAATCAATCAATCAATCAATCAATCAATCAAATATACAATATATGCGCCTTACAGTGTTCGCCACTATTGCCTGCGTGCACGCCCAATTATCATTTGACCAAAGCGTGGCGACATGTCATATTAAATTTTGTTGTGCCGAGCGTGATATCAACCGACGCAGTTTGGTCATTTAATTTCTCGCGTCTTACGACGCTGTGAGTAACGTATATCTTTCACAACCAATAAGAGCTGTTAGAGCGCCTCAGTGGCGCTGTCGCCTAATGAACGTGGACTTATGAGGTAGTAAGAAAATAATATAGGCGGAGATACACTGGTTCACCTATGAGATGGTACTTTCGATGAATGCTTAGTTCGATGATTCTTTTGTGCATGGTTTGGAGAAGCACACTACAAGAATTTTACCGCTCTTTTAAAGCGTATCGTTATAGTCATTATGTGTTACTGAAAGTCAAATACTTTATATTCCGCTTCTGGAGACACATTTCGGACTTTCCAGATTATGTCGTTTAGGTAATACAAGCTAATTGTAGCAATCTGCAGCGTAGTCCCTACGGGAGGTTGCCTGAAGGGTTAAGACATACGTTCTTTTACAAGCCCTGGGGTGATGTTCTGGATACTTAAATTTATGTCTTTCTAGCACGCTGAAAGCCGGCAAGTTGCAAAGAATACCGCTATAGTTAGGCGCATTTCACTTCAAGCATGTAAACCATTGGTCATGTAAAATTACATGGTGCAAAAATAAATGAACAAATCAAGAAAGAACGGTTAAGTTGGAAGGCCTCACAACCTTGTGACTTCACAGCGTATATACCAGTGTCGAATATATATAACATGCTGAAAACGCCTTGATAGCCCTGATTATTGCGTGAAAATACTTCAGAAAATATTGGGGACAGTAACTGATTATTTTTCGAACATACGTCATCTTCCAGCACTTGCATATGCTTGCATATGCAACCACGCTCGTACAAAGCAAATTTAGACCCAAGAGAAGCTTCGGAAGACCCACTTCCTCCAGCCGTATACTGCAGGCAGCTCGATAAAGCTCCTCCTCCAAGGCAGTGTGCTGTTGGTTGCTCTTCGACCGCAGAACGGGGGTACATTAACACGGTGGCTGAAGCGCTCGCCGTAAATAAGGCATAAGGGACGACGCGCTGTCGTGCCGTGATGCATACTGTATGCAGGGTCGCGAGGCTGGAGAGAAGCGATCGATGGCGTAAAGCGGGAACGATCCCTTATGGCACACGGGACTTTCGAAAACGTGACGCGCGGACGCCTGCTTAGGTGAAAGAATAAAGTTGTGATTCTCTTCTTGTCCGAAACCGAAAATACTGACACATTTGCAAGTAGGCTATGAAGGCGGAGGACTCATTCAATAATGAAGCCGTAATCACTTAATTATTAGAAAATCTGTTCAAAAGTGGAAGCGGCTCAAACTAAATCAGAGAGGGTGCGTGACATTTTCTTTTTTTTGCAAATGTTAATACATGAAGATGTTTAAGACGTTGAATGAACGAACCTCTTGTCAATGTGCGTTTGTCGAATAGATGAAGTTTAGCTATTCCACTACGGTGTCCTTGTAAACAGCGGAGCTGTGAAATCCGGGTGTGGTGAAGTGCAGCGACGCCACAAAGAAGACCACGAAGTGGCTACAGAAACGCGCAAGCACGCGCCCAGCAGCAGGACTTGCCTCGCATGGTAGACGCTGTGCTGCACGTGCCGCGTGGACAGAGAAAAAAAGAAATAGAACAGGCCACGTAAGGTGGGCAGATGAAGCAAGGACCCCGAGCAGTGAAGACGCGTTGGCCTGGCCGAGCGTGAACGTCCGGGAGGCCAACCTCTGTCGGAAGTACCTGGTCGGGCGCCAACGTCCGAGGGGCTTCGCAACCGGCACGTCTCCTGTTCCTGGCGCCTAGCAGTCTCGACGCAGAAGAACCGGACAGAAACCGTCTACTGCGTCGCGTCGAACGAGTCTGCGAGGGACAACGCCACGACCGCTTCGGCCCATCACAAACTGTGAGCGTTATATAGCTTGAACTCTTATGTAAAGACAATTTTGACGTTTATCTTGTGTATTTGTAGTATGTATCTTGTTCATTTCTGCTTTCGTGTGTTTGAATAGATGTTTGTGTGCCGTGTCGTGGTGTCCTCTTCTTGGTTGCCCTTGGAGGCGTCTCTGACACATGCTCCCCGAACCTATTACATAACACCAGGCATAAGGTGTTTTCTGTGGACTAGAAAAACCACTTGGCGGGTGCGCGAAGGAAAGAAGTGTAAATTTAAGGGCTTGTTTTCTTTATTAAACACAACATTAATGAGGACTAACAGACAATGATGCCAATGAAGGTATATGGGATGTTATTAGATGTAATTGTAATATAAATGTGGAGAAAGAAAAGTGGACGAAAAGATAACTTGCCGCCGGCAGGCAAAGATAACTGAATGCCAACAGGCAAAGTAAGAGTGTTCCATACACGCCGTAATGGCTACTGGCAGCGCTGACTGACACTTTCTACGTTTAAATGCACATATATGCCCTATAAAGTGGACGGGGGGGATGACCACCGCCGTAGCTCAATGGTAGAGTGGTAGAGCATCGGACGCGGTATTTGAAGGTCGCGGGTTTGGTCCCTGCCGTGGGCAAGTTATCTTTTTGTCCACTTTTCTTTGTTCACATGTACATTACATTTAATACCACTAACATTCCCTATACTTTCCTCGGCACCATATTCTGTTAGTCCTCATTAATATTGGACAGAGTACAAGTGTTTATGAAAACCATATGAATGCTTTGCTTATGGGCAAAAGAAGTGAGGGTGAGGAGTGATGCGAGGGTGAGGAGGAACAAGATAGGGTGAAGCATAGCTTAGCCATGTACATATATAGCAAAGGGTCTGAATGGAAAGTGAGGGGGAGGGGGGAGGGAAAGAGGTTGAAGAATAAAATGGCCATGTATAGTGTAGTATAGCAAGGGGTCGGAAAGGGTAGTAAGACTGAGGAGGAGACAAAGGAAGATTAGAGAGGGTGCATTGTAGCATATCTATGTATAGTACAGTACAGCATGGAGTGACAAAGAGAAGTGACGGTGACGATGAGTGATGTGAGGGTGAAGAGAAGAAGAGGGTGAAGAGAAGAAGAATAATGAGGGAAGCGGGTGAATTATAGAATAGCCTTGTATGGTATGGTACAGCAAAGGGGCTGGAAAGGAAACTGAAAATCAGGAAGACTGATACTAGGGCCAGTTGGAGAAAAAGAAGGGAATTCCACCAGCTATGTTCTTTCCTCAACCTTCGCGGCGCTAATGAGTAGCTGCCCCAATTTTGTGAACTTGTGGGGGTTCTCCCTTGCGTGTTCTCCGGACCAAAATAATGTTCACTCATCATCATCAGCGTTAATGCTGTGGACATCAAGAGCGAGAGGAGAAAATAGAGTTAATAATAGGTAATTAGTGAGTTCAGAACCGGCTGAGAAAACCGCCGCGCCGTCAAGATATATCCACGTGCGAGTGCACGTGAGATGCTAGCAAGATCATACGCATAATCATCATCATAGAGGGCCATCATTATCATTTTGCATTATCCCCATAATCATCATCTTAAGCATTGTCATAACCATCATAATAATCATCATTTCGAGCATCATAATCGTCATTTCATTCTACTTTTCTTCATTACCTCGATCCTACGGTCACGGGACCTGTGTGACGCCTACAACAACCACAACTACTACTGCTACTACTACTACTGCTGCTGCTACTACTACTACTACTACTACTACTACTACTACTACTACTACTACTACTACCAGAACGACGACTGTCTTCGCTGTAGTAGTTACTATTGCCATATCGTCATGAAAATATGACCTGGCACGTTTAAATGCAATTCTATATATATATATATATATATATATATATATATATATATATATATATATATATATATATACACACTCAATTCTGACCATACCACAGGAACATTAAGAGCTGCAAGGAAAGCCGGGCAATCAATCCACGTCTCATAACCAGGTCATGTATTAAATTATGTCATGCCACTCGAGACGTCGAAAATATTTGCAGTTGATGTAACTATGTCAATTTGTGATGCGCAAAGCATGTTATCGCTTTGTATTTAGGCTTACCACCCGGATTCGCTTTGACCCGCGAACATACCACACCAATCAGTGGAAAGCGCTCGCAGCCTCTTCCGCATCGCTGACAGAACGCCGATCGTAAATCATCGGTAGCGTTAGTATAATCAAGTTCTCACTTACCCTCCTACCCTGTCTACACGTTTTAACCTAATCATTCGGCCTCCGTCCCCAATGACCACTTCATCTGAAGGCGCCTTCGCAACAGCGCCCATAGGCTTGTGCTGTGCCGGGTTCCTGGCTGACACGCCCTGTGTGGTAGCTCACCACGTATACGAGTTTATTGCTTGCACAGGTGCCGCAGACCGACCAACGCGCATCCATGTGGCATGTCCGGCGTAGTCCAACGATATTAAATGATCAGGAATACTGGGAGTCTTACGTTTTTGTCCCACTGTTTTACCGGCCAACGTTCCAAAGAAATTCTTCTTGGCAATAGGCTTCAGAATTTCACAGGCTATATGATTATTTCTGGGAGTGGCACACTTATGAGGCTCTTGATGGGTTGCTGTGTCGCCAGTGCGGGAAGATCTGTGGCTAATGACCCATATAGCTCGGTGAGCGTCGGGTCGATGCGCCACAGTAAGCGGCCATGGAGAGGCGCGGTACGGCCCTGCACGCCTCCACAGCAAAATGTACACACAGACCTAAAATATTAACAGACAAATTAATATTAATAATAATAATAATTAATAGACATAAAATATCAATGCACTGTGGCACAATCTTCCAACACGAGAAAGAGTTATCCGGCAAATTGCACACCGCACCGTTCCTATACGTCGCCACGTAAAAACAATGAAACCAACGGCGCACGAATTCTTAACAACATTGGAAGTATACTGTATACTTCGGAGGCGTGAACCACTCAACAATAATTATTGTTGTGGTATTACGTCCCAAAACCATGATATGCTTATGAGGGACGCCGCACTGAAGCGATGTCTGAAGGACTTCGGAAATTTCGACCATTTGGGGTTCCCTAACTTGCCCTTATTCAAGTATACATGGGCGTCTAGCAATTCGCCGTCATCGTAATGTAGCTGGCGTGGCAGAAATTCGATCCCGTGGCCTTCGGCTCAGCAACCGAGCAACGTAACCCCTGTACTACTGAGGCGGACGTTCGATAGAATAATAAGCTTAGAGTAAATGCAAGAGAACAACGTGCAGTAGAAAAAAAAGAGAAACATCAGAAGCCAGCTGTTAATAACTCGATTTATAGATTGCCTTGCTGAGACAGAAATTATATGCGCTACCCCTCCGCGGTTTTTCCGAAATGAATGGCTCTACCAGGCATGAATCAGAGGGCGTTGCTGTTGTGAAAACCGACAGAAAGAGAAAGATAGAAAACGAAGAGGAAATGAGGGGACTGTTTATATCGCAGACAGCCGTTCCCATTTTCCGAGACCAGTTCTGCATATATATGACCATGGCCGTTTTGTGTCTCTACCCAAGGGGTCATTTGGTAAGGTGGGCTGCCCCAGAGGTTGCTTAGTGCATGGTCTTCTTCTTTATTGCGTCGGTCGGTAGCTCAAGAAACAAGGATGTTTTACTACTGGTGGCTCAGAAGGACCTCGTTCAAACCTGGTACGTTTTATTTGCAAGCCGGTGTAGGAAAAACTGATAGACACTGCCACACTGACGTCAAGAATAGTAACTGAATCTGGGAGAAAGAAAGGAACGAGATTTCATTAGGCAAATTTGTTTTCCGGACGCCTTTTTGTGTGATGGCGGAACCGGCATTTCCTGCTCATGGAAGCTGAGCTGCCGAGCGATCCATTAGCTGTGGCCTGTGTCACGTAGGGCTCCTATCGCTTTACGCGAACTATCCAGGGAAAGGAAGTTGACATCTGAGTCAATATTTAGTCCGAACGTTATCTGTGGTAATTCACGAAGCACGGGCGTGTCTTTCGTCGACAATGGGAGATTAATGAGTGCTGCCTTTCGTAAGCGTACACCTTTATCCGGCAGTACACGAAAGAAGATGTCAGCAGACGTCGGCGATGGTACGGCTACTGGAGATACGCACCAAACCTATGAGATGCTTTCTATATTTTGATTCACTATCTTTGATGGTAGGTTGGTAATGTCGAGGAGTTGCGACTTACACATTTGAAAACTGCCTTAGAAGAAAAACAGTTCTTTAGATCTTGATTTGAGTGGTATGAACACTGCCCACCTTCACATCGTTTGGAAAACCATACCAAATCCAATGCTGGTGAAAGAAAGTACAAAAAAAAAAACGGCAGAAAGAACTGATAATGGAGATATATGAACCAGTCGTGCATTCTTCGCAGTAGTTCGGCCAACGAGACCTGCGGGAAGCATTTATTGAGTAGAATGAGTCTCACGGGACGCGGCAGAGCAACTTGCGAGTGCCTAAGTTATTGCGATGCTCATTATTGAGTAGAGTAACTAGAGTTATGAAATGGTGCGTAACAGATTGTCTACTGGGAATGCGTCCTTGTCCGTAAGTAACTCCCGTAATGTACAAGGGCTACTCGTGAAGCTTACTTTCAGTCTGAAGAAAAGAAAAAAAAATGGCAAAGCTTGCACTCAGCCGTGCAAGACTTGAAACAGCGAAACTGGACAATTCTGAAGACTAATCTGATTGCTTCTAGGTTGTTTCTAGTCTTTAGCTAGGTGATGCAGGTTATGTGGTGCTTCTAGGATATTGCTACAGGCTTTAGCTACATGGCGCTAAGTTGTTCGTAAGTTGATTCTCAGCGCAGAGAGGTTCCAGTTAAACCAGAGACAGTCAAAGGCACGACAGGGTAGTCCAAACTCCAAAGAACGGAAACTCACGCTGAAGCCAACCGTTCACAGCTCTTATAAATCTGTGGGCACATCGTCGTTGGCGTATGCCTACCATCGCTTCGGGGCATTCTGGCTGCTGCCGTTGCGTTTGCAGTTATCTAGTATTATCCCGTTCACTTCATTCTTCTCAACTCGGAGAAAAAAAGCATGGCTGATCCCTCCGTCATAGGAATCGGCATAACATGAAAGTGAAAAGTGTCCTCAAAGAAGTAGTTAGGCGTTTATTGAGCATTAATATATGAGGACTTGTACAATGTCTACTGGTGTTCGGCACTTATAGCACCGTTTGACGTGAATGCATTCACGTCGACGCCATTCTGGTGCATCTGTATCCCGACGACTAATGCCCATGATCATGATTTAACGGTTGTGGTAGATGAAGTTGGTAACATACACCTGGACGCAGCATATCGTGAGCCCCTTTTCTTTCTCTCTCTCTCTCTGTGGTCGCTCTCTCGCCTTCTATGTTTTTCAGTCTTTCTTATCGTTCCCTATACTTCTCATTTTCTCTTTCTTTGTATCTCTTTTAACCTTGATCAAAACAACACTGCTGTAAAACTTCTATTGCGCGTTTTTGCCACCCAAATTGGACGAATCCCACTTCTCAGCACTGTTTTGCTAAAAATTAGCAAGGGAACACACCAGCGGCAAACGCCCATTGGGGGGCCAGAAATGGGCAGCTTCTCTTGCCACCAATCTCTACAGAGTGCTTGGGCGGTGAATGAGCGCAGACTGGTTTGTGATGATCATCATTTTCTATCTGTGACACACGGCAAACCTCGACCGTAGCAATTCTGCTGTAAAAGAGACATCTCGAACAACGATAACAATTACTTCTACTACTACTTCTTCAACAGCAAGGAAATTCACAAGTTTTCACGCAGGATGTGTAAAATGGACACGTTGAAGAAATAACGAATCACAGAAAAAATGTGGAAACATGTAGCGCACAACTGAGCTGTAAAGAAAAGATAATGAAGGAAGCTACTACAGGAAGGTACAACTACAGGAAAGTACTGCAGGAACGAAGGTACTACTATCTATGAGATGAAAGAAAGGTACTACACACGTCAAGGTCTGTTTCGTGTGCGACAAAGAAGAGCAGGAATGGCATAGTGGCAGATGTGAATAGATACGAAATAGAGGACAGCCACGAGAGAGATCGACCGATCGATAGCGACAAAAAATGGAAATGCTGAGCCCCGTTTGCGGCCCCGCGGATGTGCTGCAACTGCTCGAAGACCCCATTAAAAGGGCCGTCCATCACGGCTAGGAGAGCCATGAGCTCCACCTCTTCGTAGTGTGCGCCCACAGCTCAGAGACCCTCGCGGTTCGGAGCCACTGCTTGCACTCTGGCATGTAATGCGTTCGCGAAACTTGTATGATGAAGCACCACTCTGAGAAATCGAGGGCCATTCTAGGTGGATGAACAACTTTGAAAAAAAAAGGAAAAAAAAACAAAGAAAGTCAAAACGGTCTCACATGGAATGCGTACCCGATAACCAGCTTCTCAGGAGTTCCAAATAATTGCGGCGTTGAAAGAGAGGTTATCAGAAGGAATCGATGTAACCTTACTGCGCAGCAGCACAGCGGACAAGAGAGTATCATGAATAATATCTGGGGTTTTACGTCCCAAAACCAAGATATGATTATGAGAGACGTCGTAATGGAGGGCTCCGAAAATTTCGACTGTCTGGTATTCTTTAACGTGCACTGACATCGCACAGTACACGGGCCTCTAGCATTTCGCCTCCATGGAAATGTCACCGCTGCGGCCGGGATCGGAACCGGCGACTTTCGGGTCAGCAGCCGAGCACCATAACCACTGCTCCACCGCGGCGGACATCGGAGAAGAAAGTGAGGTTCTTAAAGAAGGAATACTTATGGCCGTTGTAAAGAGTAGCGGTTAGATATATATCAGCGCGAAAGCCTTACATGACGTAGAAAACGAAAAAAATTGAACATCGGCGTCCACACGTGGGATGGAAAAAATCACCATCATGAGGTTACGCCACCATAACGTCACCATAGAACGTAAACGTCATGTGATGAGGTCACAATATGACGTCATGACATGATGATGACGGCCGGAGGCAAAAGACAGCTATAGAAAAGTGACAGTATCACATATTTTGAGTTACGTGCCATTTGAGCAGTTGGGTATGTTCAGGAACGTACCTAGTTACTCAATTTGTCATAGAAAGGGTTAGACGGGTAGGAACTTTGAGATGTGTTTGAATTTACACAGAATTCTGATCGCGTAAAGATCCTCTGATTAAGCATCAAGAAAGCAACAGTCCCTGATGCGCCACGTTTACTAATAAGCGCCCTTGCTAACCAGGAATGCTGAAGCTGATAAAGTGAGTGTTGATCAACGATTTCTTCGTGTTTCTTTATTCCCCTTCTGCTATTGTGAAGAACTGAACCTCGTGGTTCTGGCGACTGAACAGACAGCGATCGGTTGTGTCTATCTCCAAGCTAACATCGACGTCAGTACCACATAATGTTCTCACTGCGCCATGAAAAGAATGTTCGTGCCCAACAAGTTCTTGCCCTCTGCGGTTGCGGTGCCCAAGCGATTTGTACAGCGGGTTTTAAGGCATCACAGAGTTCTAAGAGGTGCATCTAAAATTATTACGCAACAGAGAGAAACTTATAAACAGCTTATTCAGTTGTATCCTGAATCTTTATACGAGTTCTTTTGGTTAAGACATATAAGCTGTCCTTATCACATTTTATTGAACCATTCTGTGGAACAAATTAATGTTGTTACAGTTCTAGGACGTTAGGACTGGCGCAGTTTGCATTAGTTATAAACAGATTGTGCTGTCCATCCCCGCCTTATTATAAAGCAATTCTCCAATACTTTCCGATCACGTTGGAAACGTGTGCTTGATTAGCAAAGGAACCTGCACTGGAAGTTTAGCTGCTTGCACACTGGAAGCTTCCGCTTGTGGCGAAGTGTGCGCATATTTTGCCACCTTCCGAAAGATTGCCATTTGTGGCGTTTAACTTGCGCACACTCTTCAGTGATCGACAGAAGCCATTCCGATATAATGAGTTTTCACGCGGTGGAAGCTATTCACCTGTAATACTATACTTTAGCCGCCGCATTAAAGCGCGTAATTCATCAGGAAAGAGTAGGGCTAGAGTGGTGCTTACGGAAGCGGCGTAATGATACTTTGGTAGAATAACAAAGAGCTGAGATATTTATACGTATTTATGCTAAAAGACCGGGCGTGCAAATGGGAACACAAGAGGGAAGTCAAGCACGGACTGACCACTGCAAAGGGGCGCAAGACCAGAAAAGAAAGAAGGCAGAAAAAATTATCTGCGCATGCCACAGGCTCACCATCTACCGATAATAGTGCTAGCGCATGCGTGAGCCAACCGTCGATTAACTAGCATAATAAAGCAATCAAAATGCTTTAACAGTTATCCCTCCCATAGACTCCAACGAGTGCCGGATTGATAGGTATCTCCTCTTGTGTCCGTGTTTGGACGCCCAGTCTACTAAAAGGTAATATTTTGTTAAATTCGGACGAAGAGGGACAACTTATGCTTGAGTAAGCGATAAATTTTGACATCATTAAATTTTCAATAAAGAGTAAGACATCATATTCGCATGTCGCTTGATCGTCATCTTTCCTGAGCATCACAAGAGTAGTGGCCGTCCTTATAATGGCGAAACTCGCACTGAAAACGCAGTGCCACTTGTGCTAATTACAATGGCAAGCTGCGCAGCCAGTATCGACCGCTTAAAAGAACGCTAATAGTGCACTGCACGCTGAGGGGGGCCAGTTGAACAGCAAAGAATAAAACGAAAACGAAAGAAAAAGAACAAGCACAGCGCAGCATACACTATGTTCTAATACGCGCTTGTTAATGAGCGTTGCAAATTGCCCGAATTACGGTATCAATGTACGGCAAATGTGCGACAGCACTTAAAAGAATCCGCGTACACATAGTTAAATCGTAGGTCGGCTCAAATAGTCAACACCAGTTGATTCATTTACATGATGACTAGAGACGTTATTATAGACATTATTATTTGCATTTTGGACATTCTCCCTTACATTACAATGGTGTTACTTAAGTTGCCAATTGTACGTCTAATGCATAATTTATGTTCCGATGCTACCACAAGAAAGCTCTTTCCCGTGGCTTTTTGAAAAAGAAATTTTCTTTTGCATGTTGTTGCCGTGACAAAGTAGGAGCTGAGGAGTAGCACACGCCTTATATGTGTGCAAACAATTCCTGACATCCTATTCATTAAAAATATACTGCATACAAAGGCTCATTTAGTGGCTGCAATGCCGGACATGATGATTGCTTGCACTGTGCTTACTTTCTTCACACGAAGCTCAGAAGAAGTTCAAGGAACTTCAGATAGTATATCTCGCAGATAGTAACTCTTCCGGCGGTGAGCTGAACAGACGCGGAACCATTCGGCGTTCCCGTATGGTTGACGGATGTTTACGATCGAGCACGGTTTCCGCTCATGGAGCGTTTTAATCACGCGTTCTGAAGGGCGTGCGGCTTGAGGAACGCTTTCTTTTTTGCTGACGCAATTTGCATTCAGTGTAAGTTTGATCAGTGTAAGAAAATTCATTATAAGATTAATGGCCGGGAAAGGAGTTGAGCGGATCACGTCTTTCAGTTAGGATCTGTACTGTGATTTGTATTGACATTGTGATCTATATTATGATCTATTCATATGTCGATGAAACGTATCGTCTAGGTTTAATAATTTTACCTTTGATACTGCTTTTCTTCTAGTGAGCTGGCTTAAAGATATTAGCTTTGAATTCTTTTCGGAACATTAACCGATAGTGTGCACGAAAGAAAATAAGCGGTTTATTCGATACATTGATTGAGAATTCACAAGGCCCAATAGCATGCGGTACACATGACACAAACAAAAAAATTGCGATAGACACCGTCTACTGAGGCTTTATATAATGCTCATTTGCGTCGGCTTTACATAAGCACGTGGGGTTACCGCGGGATCTTGCACGGAGTACTAGATCATTGACCACTCGCGCTTAACCAATTTAACTTTTCGCACGCTACGAGAGAGAGCGAGAAATAAATGAGGGAGATGCAGGAAGGTCAACCAGTATTACAACATCCGGTTTGCTACTCTATACTAAAGGAAGGGAAGAGAAAGGGGCAAAGAGGAAAGGATAAAAGAGCAGGTGCGTGAAAGCAAACAAACAAACAAACAAACAAACAAACAAACAAACAAACAAACACACAACAAACAAACAAAAGGAAGGTGCGAAGCCGGAATTCTGTGATCTACCCAATATGCCTGAGAGCAGCGACTACTATAAGAGCTTGTATAGTATGAAGAGCTACTTGCAAGGACAAATGTATGTTCTTTGACAAGGTAGCTTGTTTTCAAAGTATTGGTAAAAGTGATATTAACGTTAGTGACGTATTAAAGCCCCAAGATCTCTGCTGACATTCTGTGACTTATCTTCCCGGCACTTCACCCAACAGCATATCATAAAAAAACACACTAATTGACCTCAGAAAAGCCTCACTGCATCTCACCCAGCAAATTTTTATGACACCTATTTCCGACCCCAAGTTTACTCGTCAGATGACCAATCGAACACCACATTCTCCTTAGAAATATACACCTTTTTTCTGACAGGTTGCTTCCGCCTGAGCATGGTTTCTTTGTATTGCAAAACCCTGATATGCACTTTGTGTTTTAAATGCAATGCGCTCATAAATGCTGAGTAATGAATTCTTAAGTCTGAATACTGTTTCCAGCGGAAACGCTCCTGCGATCTAGTCAGCCTTGCACTACCTGAAATAGTCTCGTTCACTTGGCCGCGAGTACAGAGCGCACGCGCGACGTTGCTATTTTTAGGAGCCGCTCATAAAAGCGGGAGCGAAAATCGAACGGGGACCGAAAACAGAGCGCTCGTATAAGGTGAGCTAAGAAAGCAGGAAGAAACTGCTCGACCGGCTGAATTCAAGAAGAAAAAAAATATAAAACAGTGTGTTCCCGTTGCTCAGGTGTAACTAAGCAAAGGAACACTGGGATCACATAGCCCAGGGCACTCTATCGAAGAGGGCTACTACAAGCCAACATACACAGAAGAAAAGCCGGCATGGAGCATAGTAGCAGGCGTAATCGAGAAAGTGGAGACCAGAGGGTCTTCTTGCGGGAATAAAATTCGCAGGAGAAAGTGGAGGTTTAAGAACCGCCCAGAGCAGAGAAGCGTTTGGTTTTTCGTCTTTGTTTGTAGCTTCTCATTTATTTATTTGTCTCTCTGGGTCTCCCTCTTGTGGTCAAAGCAGCCTCAATTCATGCTTGATACATTCGGTAAAAGATACAAGGAAATGAGAGAGTGGAGAAAAAAAGCGAGAAAGAAGACAAACATGCTGAACGCTTTAGTATATTTCGAACAGATGTACGAGTAAAAAAAAATAGATGTCGGATTGAACTGATAGTACTGTGTATACACTCTAAGGCAAAAGGGTGTTAAAAGGGTGTGCCGTTCGTTCCTCTTGGGGACTAATGGGGCTGCCACAACCATTAGCCCCTTTAAGGACTAACGGCACGGGTCTAACAGTTAGTCCCCTCAAGGGACTAACATTTAGTCCTTACATTTACACTCTCGCGGGCAACCGTTAGTCCCCACAGTTGCACCTCAAGGGACTAACATTTAGTCCTCATATTTACACCTTCGCGGGCAACCGTTAGTCCCCACAGTTGCACCTCAATGGACTAACATTTAGTCCTCACATTTACCCATTACCGGTCAACCGTTAGTCCCCACGGTTGCACCTCACCGGACGAACGGTTGGTCCACTCAAATGCTCCACTGGGATGAACTTTTTATCCTCAGTTCAAATGATGCGTTAATCCCCAGGGATGATTTTGCACAGTTACTCTCCGCAAGGCTTAATACTTTCTCGCGTGTTTTTCTCCGCAGTGAGCCACAAATGGCGCAGAAAAGAACACGCGAAAAAATATTTAGCTTGTTTCACTGCTTTCGCAGCCAATGCAACAACGAAAGACAAAGTGAGACAATGAAATGTTTTAATTTTTCTATATACAAATTAAGTTTCTGCATTCTTTCAGTGAATTCGCTGCCAGATGTCAAATTCAGGTCCAGCCGCGTTGTCATATCTCGTACAGTCGTCTTGGTCAAGCTGCTCCAACGGAAGCGACAGATGACTGGCATTGCACGCACAAGCGCACGCAGCCTTCTGCACGTAGTGGACAACGTCTGCACAAAAATATTGCAAGCAGTTAAGTCACATGTGACAGTGAGGAAGATACACGCACATGGCAAATACGTGCAAGGTGAAATAAATACGCACGTCTAAAATATGGCATGCAAATATTTCCACCGCGATGTGATACATCATCGAAAACACATTTCGAGTCACATAGCGCAACAGCTCAAGTGCGGCAGCCGCAGCCATCATGCCTAGGCGCCGCGACCGCCGAGCCGCCAACGAGTCGGCGAGTTCTCTGCGAGCGGCGCCGTATACAGCTCGAGCAAGCGAACGCGGGGCCGAACGCGGAGCTTCTGCCGCCAGCGAACCTCGAACAGAGGAGCGAGCGAACGCGGAACCGCCGCCACGAACGGCACTGAGCTGCTTTCGAGCGAGCGCCGCGGACGCCGACGGTAATGTCGACAAATTTTCACAAAGTTCCTGGATCGAGCGGCAGAATACAACGAGCGAACGCGGGGGCCGCCGCCACGAACGGCGCTGAGCTGCTTGCGACCGATTGACGGGGAAGCCAACGGCAATGGCGAAAACTGTTCACATGCAGAGTTCCGAAGCACAGCTGAAGTCGGCTAGCTAAAGCACCCGCCAGCTGCCGGTGCACTTCAAGCGCGCGACATACAACCGAGCTCGTTGACGGCAACCGCAATGCGTTTTGGACGAGTCGCACCGCAGCGGCGAGGCCTCTGCCCAATATCGCGAGCCCGCAGCTCATCACCGCGGCGAGAGCGTCCAGGCGGCCGGCGGCAATGGCGGCCAATTTTCAGGTAGTCACAAAGCACAGGCGAGCGGACGCCAAAGCCGACCTTCGCGGTGCATTTCGTGCGCGCTATATATACAACACGATCGAGCCCGTTGCCAACTAGCGCGATGCGCTTCGCGCAAACGACAGGTACGGAAAAATAAAGTATGATCACTTACTTGTGAAATAATCCAGCGCCAACTTCTGCCCAGAGTCGGATTGAATTCATGGATCCGATAGGCCTATGTCTTCTCGGCCGCCATTCCCAGCCGGTGTCGACGCAGTGCCGTTGCTACGCCAGCGCACCGTGGCCGGAGAAATACAGCGCGGCGTCTCGGCGTGTCGAGACCAGCTCCATGCTTCATGGTTGCAGCGAAACGTAAAAGCAGCACCGCACGCTCATCCACGCATACGCGGCATACGTGTTTATCCAAGGCAACCGCGGCGTAGTTCCTAAATCGTCGAACTCTCTGAGCGCGACACAGCCGCCAACGCGCCTCCATGAAAACAAGTGAGAAGACTGACCAAGAGCGAGGAGGACGGTTAGTTTCCTTGACAACGGTTTGCACACGTGACGTATCTCCCGCGCGGTTCATCCTTTTGGTGCCTTTGGAGACTAACTGGTTTGCACACGGCACGCATCCCTCTGTGGTTACTCCTCAGCGGTCTATCCGTTCATCGCGCGCGCCTATTGGGCTCCGTTACTCCTCTTTCGGGTAATTTTGCCTTAGAGTGTAGCAAGTTATTGAATTGTGAGCCTTAGGTAGGACGACGGCAACAACGGCGTGGGACAAAGGAGAAAAAAGAGAGATAAAGGTATATGAAGGACGGGTAGGTTAACCAGGAAGAACTCCAGTTGGCTGCCCTGTACTTTTTTTGCGGTTCTTTCCAGATGCCAGGGGACCAGGGTCATGTCTAAGAAACTAATATAGGTTGTTACCCGCAGATGTCTCGGACTTTTATTGTTGAGGCAGCTTAGATTGCACTGTGTCTCAAACAGTGTTATTTTTTCCCTAAAGTCCATCTTCACGCTCCCCCCGCAGCGGGTGATGGCATTAAGATCTCGAGTGAAAATCAATGGGGCACGCGTCACTAATAACACACCGTGCAGGCGTTTAGAATCAAAGCGACTTGAAGGAGCGATATAAACAGCAATAATAGCGAACGCGAGCCTCTTCGTTTTCACAGTTAAACAAACGTACTGCTTGTCATTGTGAGACAGCACTGGATGCTCCACGTATCTTACTTCACAGATGATATATACAACAACCTTGCTCCGATCACT
>JALIZH010021277.1:0-11201 GCA_030522465.1 Rhipicephalus appendiculatus | reverse complement strand
CCTCTTGGAATGTTCTACTCTACGGAGCAGTTCCGGCGTCCGGACATCGCCACAGCGCGTGCGCATCCTCTCCCCCTCTCTCCTCTAGGAATCCTCTTACTCTTATGGTGCGGCTCCCGCGTCCCACAGCCCATGCACGTTCCCCTCCCCCTCTCTCTCCTCTCCTACGGTCCCCCCGTCCTCTCCTCAGGGAATCCTCTACGAAGCGGCGGGCACGACAGGTGGTAAACAGCCGCGTACTCCCGCTGGGGGCGCCACGGTAGTTCCGCGGTATGAAAATGGCGGAGCGCGCGCGCCTCATTCTCTCCTGTGCAGCGCCGCGATGAGCGCCCGGCCTCCCCGCTCAAGCTAATTATCTCCCCGCTGCTTCGCATCCACACATGGACAGTCCAAGTCGGCAACGTGGAGAGGCGCAGGGTCTTTACGATTATTCCGGTGGGCGGCACTGGGAAAAACGCAGGCGGACGTAGAAGGTGCCCGAGGCACTATAGTCATATACAAGCGGGTCCCACGATGACGTGGTGGGACCGTTCCGAGAGTGCGTGAGCGGACGCGGCTGACAAGGGTGCCCGCAGATGTGTCAGTTGGGTCGCTAACGTCGGCAGCGGGTCGGTGGTGCTGGTAACTTCGTTTGCGGCAGCACCTTAGCAGCTTCGGCTGCTGCACGGTCGGCCGTGTAGAGCGCAGACAGGTCGCGGTCGCGCGCTGGGGACAGACGTGGTGCAACATGGCTTAGCGTGATGACGAGCCGACTCGAAGGGCGCCGATAGATGGCTTTCTCCAGCCTTTGACGACGTGTGATGCGTCAGGCGTGCGCCGAGCACTCGACAAGGTGTTCGAGTCAGAGCAGATGTCGAGCGACAATGACATCTAGCGGTGGGCCTGTGGCGTCACAGTTGTCACGGGCCGCAGATGGCACGAAAATTGTGAAGCACGTGGCCTCTGTTCCGGTCCAGTCATCTTCGACTGGAGCCCCAGTTGCTTCGAAGGGAGCATGTTGGGTATGACGGGAAGCGCACTGGCCACGGAAGGAAGGGAAGGCGCGTGAGGGCTGTGGTCCTGAAGAAACGTTGCGCAGTAGGTACAGGAGAGCGCGTGGTGGAGCGGCAGGCCGATTTTCTGCCTGAGTGTCCGGTGGGGTGGACGTGGTCTGCTCTCCCTGCGTCGAGCCTCGCAGGGCGGTCCTCGGGGTTTTCCGTCATCGTAGCAGCATCTCCTGAAGTTCGGGCGCCGCTGGTCACGTACAGGGAACTTCTGCGGTAGACGTCGAGGGAGATGGTAGACGCTGCTGGCGGGACGCACAGTGTGTCAAGGCCGATGGAAGGTCGCGTTCATCGGACATCGTTGATGGCGAAAGCTCCGCGATCGGACGGCGAATAGCGGGCGAGACGATGTCCGTGGACGTGGCAGAACTCCAGGGCGTGCAGCGAGGCTTGCCGTCGTGGAGTCCGACGGCTCCGAAGTGTCGTGGGCCGTGGATCTAGTTCTAGATCAGCTCTAGTTTAAACTGTACTTTAATCCAGAAGACATTATTTTCTGCGAAACAAATGCTATGCCACGTTTCTTCCACCTGTGCCGCAACGCACTCACATGGCCACCGGGACGGCCGGCTGGCTTTGTGCCGATGACGTGCGAAGCCTACTTCGTAAATGGCTTCGAAGTTGTGGCCAGTGAATCTGCGGGAACACGACCGCTGTCGAACAACTTACTTTTCTTAGCGCTGTCAGCGTTCTTCGTAGTTCTTCCTAATTCGGCACATTGAAACGTATTATCCGCGGTGTCCGGGTTCGGAGGCTTGCACTTGTTCGGGCCCGGCAGGGCCGGACCGCTCGATAGGTAAGAAACGCGCGCGAGTTCATCCGCTCGCTGTGTGCGCCGGGGCGAGTTGACCCTACCTCATATAACATCTTCGATTCGTTGAATAGTGTTTCACTTTCACTGTGGCGTACCACCGATATAACTCATTTTCGTGCTAGCCGACATGGCCGCGCAGTGCAGCGCCGCAGCAGGCGATCAGCACGCAGTTACCCTACCCGTTGGTGCCCCTCATTGCCGGGCGTTTGCGCACGACACCCACTGTCACGGATTTACTCCCTGTTGGACGAACCGTTTGTCCGTTGGTTTAACGACTGCAGTTCATCTTTGCCGTATTTCGGCTTATGGTGCAGTGTGCGGGCAGACACTGTACAGCGTGACCAGTGCCTCCCAGCGCGCTCTAACACTGGGCCACGCTGTACAGTGTGTGCCAGTGGCTACCAGCGTGCTGTAGTACACTCCGATACACTGTACAGCATTTCCAGTGTCACCAGCACGCTGAAACGCACTGGGAGACACCGAAAACACTGTTTTGTTCGATAAGGAAGATATAGACGCGAAGAATGCACCGTGGACAAAAAAACAACTGGCCAACTAATCTTTCATTAAGGTTACGAGGTATTCTGAAAATTTCGCAAACTAGTGTTATCATTACGCTTTTTTAACACGAAAGTGTTTAGGCCGGGTTCCACCAAGACTGCACTGACGTATTTCCGTGACGGATATTACGTTGTAAAATGTACACTAAAAGATGATCAAGAAAAAAATTGGCCGCGTATCTGCGTGCTTCGCTGCTAATGTCGTCGAAAGACGATAGTCTTCTGCCGGCCGTACTATGTTCTGCCTTGCCTCAGACAGCGCCTCCTCGATGTTGAATTGGCCGTATCTGGCTGGCATTGATAAAATAGAGGAGGCGCTGCGTGAGATATGGACGCCATCTGGCAGTGGCATCGAGAAACATGAGCTTGTGCAGAACCGAGGGCCACTGCCAGCGGCAGCACCATATCCTCGGCCGAGGGCTTTTTCGTGCATAGCGTCGCAGTTCTTGCATTCCGTCGCATTTTCAGCGCAGCCTAAGAAACAATAAGGTGTTTAGAATTACGTATCTGTGTATTTTCTTATAAAGGAACATACTACCTACTACTTACGTATTCATGTTGTGCCTCAGATATGCGTAATATTTGCTTTTTGATCGACAATGTTGAAAAGTATGAAGGCAAACGCCTGTTCAAGATGGCTGGGCGTTCAGCAAGTGGTTAAACTTTGGCCGGGCGGCTGAATAGGGTGACAGACAGACAGATAGAAAGACCGACCAACAGACAGACAGACCAAAATTTCTGCGTTGAAGTATCCCAAGAAAGACTATCGTCTTTAAAAACTAGAAGTTTCCTTCCTGGAATCGAACCCACGAGTTCTGGCTCCGCAGTGCGCGGCGCGAAACGACTGCTCCACAACACCTTCGTTCTTCAGCATACTAACGGCGAGGTATTTATACACACCATCTACCGCTCGCGGTACCCAGAGCTCGGAAGCAAATGTTTTTGTTATAGCCAGCGAGATGGCGCGAAAGGAACGAAGGGAGCGCTTTTGGGGTCGTCGCCCCGCTCGTTAAGATGTGCGCGCGCCCCTGCCTGCCCTTCGTCCTGCAAGCCTTGCACGCGCGTGCTTTTCTGGTGAGGGAGGGGGAGGGGGGGTGCGCCTTGTATTTTCACCGCAAGTTGACGTGGAAGGTACAGAGTGCACGAAGGTCAGTTCCGTCGCTGCAACAGCTGCGTCTGCTAAATGAGCACGCTGTTCTAACAAAAGAAGGGACAATTGTGACATTTGTTGGTTCGCGCTCGTCTTGTGTGTGTTCTTTTCGTGAGTCCTTGGTTCTTAGCGGAACGCTGCAAGTTTTGAGTTGTTTGCCGTTCTTCTTGTCACACTCCAACTTCCTGCTATCGAATTCACCGTTTGGCCCCTGCGGTGGGCCGGCACACTGCACACAAGAAAGGAAGGACCAGCGAAGACCAGAGGGCATTGTGAGAAAAAAGAACAAGTGGATATCGCTGACATTAACTGTGACGGGCATGTGGAGATAAGGAGTATAGAAAGGAACGGCTGAGAGAGCAGCGTTCTTACTACGGTTCCGCTGCACTGAGTCGACTACTCCCGAAGAAATCTGCAGTTGCTGCAGAAAAAAAGAACACAAACGACTGTTCGCAGGAACGGTCACTCTAGCTAATCTTTTTTTTTCTTCGAAAACTATACTTTATGTACATCGCTAGACTTTCAATGCGTAGCCCGGCAACGTCTTGTATGTCGGCTGCAGTCGCTGGCCTGGATTACCTGTATCCTGAGTAATGGAATGTCTGGGAAAAACTAGCATTTGTTCTGTGTACGAATACAACCGATGAACTAAGCTCCTTGGAAATCGGACGCACGCGGCGTTGGGCGAGCGCGGCGTTTCATTGTCCAGGGCACGGAGCAACCACTGGAAGAACGACAGGATGAAGCGATGGTTTCGCGCGATCGCCGGTCTGAGGGGAGAGGGCAGAACCAAAGAAAGAGGGAGAGGGAGACTAATCTGCCTCCGTTTCACGTGCATTCGTATTCTCGCGCTTTGCGCATCGTGCAGACACCATCCCCGTTCCAGCACTCTTAAAGCTCATTTATCCTCCCGCGTGAGGGTGACACTTCACTGCTGGCACCGTGCCAGGGAGCTTCAACAGCGACGGCGGGGTGCCGGCCTAAGGAGTTTCGCTTCTAATAGACGCTCAGCTACCTCTGTGAAGACAAGGCTCACTTTCGTGGTAGAGCGATTCCTATGAGGGAGGGATCAGCTATGTTTTAGATACCTGTTGTTAGATGTTTTAGATGGACGTGAGCATGAGACAGTGGACAGGTTTAGTTGAGCGTCCGCAACACCCTTTCGGACGCAGCCTGCCATAGGAAGCAGCTTGCAGGTTGCGTTCGCAGAGCGGCAGCGGACGCTCAACTAAATCTGTCTATTAAAGGTTTTCGCTTTAATATGCTTGTCATGATTTACATGTTAGTACCTGTCATTTATGTTCATCATACAGTCACGTCGCGCAATACCTGTTTGGTATATATCAAGCTAGCGAACTGGACGCAAGCGCAACATGAGCGCGGCATGTAAATGGCATTGTAGATGACATGCATATCAAGATTTCCATATTACCACTTGTTCTTTATGCTCGTCGTACAGTGACGTCACTCAATACCGAATTTGGTGTATATCAAGCAAGCCAACGGCCGCAAGCGTGTCATGAGCGTGGTATGCAAGTCATGTTACACATGACATGTCATGCTTTCCATATTAGCACTTGGCGTTTATGCTCGTCATACAGTCACGTCACGCAACACCAAATTTGGTGTATATCAAGGTAGCGAAACGTCCACGAACGTGCCATGAGCGCGGCATGCAAGTCATGTTGCACATGACATGTCAAGATTTCCATATTACCACTTGGCATTTATGTTCGTCATACATTCACGTCACGGAATGCCAAAATTGGTGTATATCAAGCTAACGAAATGGCCGGGAACGTGCCATGAGCGTGGCATGTAAGTCATGTTGTACATGCCATGCACGTCATCATTTTCATATTACCACCTGTCATTTGTGTTGGCCATGCAGAAATGTCTCATCGTACCAATTTTTTGAATATGTCAAGTTAACAAAACGGCCTCACTAGCACTATGGTCATGACGTGTAAATCATACTTTTCATGACAAGTTAGTCATAATTTTCATGATAAGACCAGTCATTCATGTTCGTCGTACAGTCATGTTATGCCATACCAATTTTGGTATAACTCTCATTAACGATACGGCCAGGAGAGCACAAAGTCGTAGACGGCTAGATAGATACGCTCAAAGTCGCCGAAGTTGCCTAAGAAATGCTTCGCATTTAAAAGCCGACTGCTCGCGCTGCATAACTGTTCACTGGCCACCCCGTATAGGTCTCCTCGATTTGGCTGCACTTTCTGCGCTAGTTCTAGAGTGCTGCACTGTGGCGCTCGATTTGACAAGTGCAGCGCGCGCCACCGGCACTACCGCACTTGATTTGACGTCGTGCAGGCGCTTTCGTGCACGAATTCTTGGCGCGCTGACAGTCGCACCGCTGTCAGTTCTCCTCAGTGCACGAGGTCACGAGTTGCTAGCCCGGCTGTTGCAGACGACATCATGAAGTTGAAGATTAATGATGAAGAAAGAGACGTATTCCCCGTCGTAAACGGAAGCGGCGTCCATGTGGCCGGGAAGCAGGGAGGACTTCTGTACGCGATGGAACGTAAGCCTCACTTGAGCGCATGTGAGCGGTTTCGCAACACGAGTGTGACATTCTAATTTTTTTAGCATTCATTGCGGGCTGGCCATTGGCACCATTTCATACAGTTCTACTCAGTAGCATTGCTCAGGAGCTGTTACCACGCCGCGTCGCCCAAGGAGAAGGGAAGCTTCGCTTGGGCGTCAATTGCTGGACCACCAGTCACCTCAGCTTAATAGGGAGTGTTCGAATAGCGTACGCAAAGCTTTGCGGTCCTTGCGCTCGCCCGCTATTTACGTCACTTAACGGGGGCCCGCAAGAGGTTAGCGTATGACGCATGCGCAGTTGCGGCAAACGCAAACGCAAAGCTTTGCGTACGCTATTTCAAAACTCCGTATTGTACAGAGACGACGTCATTTTAGCGTCTTTGCTGCTGCTGTGGCGTATGTCCCTGCGGCGCTTCCCCTACAAAACGTAGCCGCCGGTCGTCCGCTTTGTTGTTGTTGTTCCTCAGACACTTGGCGAAACCCAATTCAGGCAGAGTGTGCTAGAAAAATTGAAGGACACTTTGTACATTCCAAAGTGTGTTCGGCGAAAGCGTGTGGCCATTCTACTGACGGAAAGACGGACGGAAAGACCGACAGACGGACGGACGGACGGACAGACGGACATCCGGACGGACGGACGGCCATCCGGACGGACGGACGGATATCCGGATGGACGGACGGACAGACGGACAGAGGGACATCCGGAAGGACGAACGGACGGACGGACGGACATCCAAACGGACGGACGGACGGACATCCGGATGGACGGACGGACAGATGGACATCCGGACGGACGGACAGGGCGGACATCCGGACGGACATCCGGACGGACGGACGGACGGACAGGCGGACAGCCGGACGGACGGACGGACGGACATCCGGACGGACGGACATCAAACGGACGGACGGACGGACATCCGGACGGACGGACGGACGGACGGACGGACGGACACCGGACGGACATCCGGACGGACGTACATCCGGACGGACGGACGGACAGACGGACTGACATCCGGACGGACGGACGGACATCCAAACGGGCGGACGGACGGACATCCGGACGGACGGACAGACGGACATCCGGACGGACGGACATCCGGACGGACGGACGCACGGACATCCGGACGGACAGACGGACGGACGGACGGGCAGGCACCGGACGGATGGACGGACGGACGGACATCCGGACGGACGGACGGACAGATGGACATTGGGACGGAGAGACGGACATCCGGACGGACAGACGGACGGACGCCGGACGGACGGACACCGGACGGACGGACACCGGACGGACGTGAGCATGAGACATTAAAGGCTTTCGCCTTAATATTTTACTTCGGGGGGACTGGACATGAATTGTCGGCGTCGATGAGTAGTCGTCGATGCAGCTGTACCATGCATATTTTTTGCTTCCTCATCCTTTGGGCTACATCTGTTAAAGAAAGATCCATTTTGGATTCATGTCTTTTTGTCTTTCTTTCTCATAATTTCGCTTCTTTTTTTTCTTTCTGAACAGCCTTTAATCATGGCCCGCCACGATTGCTTGTTGCATATCTGCAAATATATATTTTATGTTTTCGCAGACGGTCTCCGCGTCAGTGTCGTTTTTTGTGAACGAGACCACCGGGAGCTGAGATTTCACAACAGAATGACAGGCAAGTTATGGTGGCTAGCCAAGTAGCTACCGCCCCGGCAGCTTACATTCCAATGAGTTGCCCTCCGGCCAACGATTTTGAGGAAACGCACCCGGGGACGAGCACCGACACCGAGCTGCTGTCCGTTACAGAGAGAGAAATTTGGCCAAGGAATCAGACGCTTTTTCTCATTTCGAAGTACAAGGAACTCAACGACTTGGGCATTAAAAAAAGGCGACTTTTTGGTAAGTCGTACATTTCTAGTAAAACTGTCCTCGTCTTGTAACATGCTTTAATTACTTTCTCTGCTTACATTCATTATACAGAACGAAGAAGCTCATGTGGAAAAAGCTGGCTGAGATAGTTAACGCCGAGTTCGGCAGACACTTCACAGCGCTCTAAGTTGAGAACAAATGGAAGTCTTTGGAGCATCGCTACAAAAAAAAACAAAAAAACAAAAGCGAAGAATAACTCCTCAGGTCACTCCCGAGTGTCATGCGATTGCGAGAGGTTAGTAACCTCAGCTCAATTACCTCTTTTCGTTATCACCTTACCAGCTACTTTAAAAAGAACTGCTTATATTTTTCAGTGAGCTGGCGGAAGTACTGGAGAAGCAGCATCACGTAACGCCAACGGTGCTGGTGACACAGGGGAGGGTTATGATTGCCGAGAATTCCGTCGAACAAGACACTGACTCACGGCAAGTGTTTTTTTTTTCGATTTACATTATGGCGAGAGATTCGTATACATTTTACAGGGAGTAAATGCAAAGGGAACCCAGCTGCGAGCCCGAAGAAGCGGCGCAGCTTGGACGCAATAAGAAGAGGCGTCGTAGGGAGACGTCTGCGGAATCCCTTTTAAAGATTAATGCAGGTGCCGAGGCTGCAAGGAAGAAACGACACCACGAAAGAATGGCCCTGCTTAACCCATTAGGTACCAGCGTGACCATATGGTCACGCAAATCCCGACGAAGCCTTTCAATTTATACAGGTTTAAAAAATGCCCCCACCTCCCCGGGAATCGTGAGGAAATGCAAATGCATTTCGCACGCGCTTCACTCCATTTATATATGGTGGTTGTGGTTCGAAGAAGGAAAAGGCGCCTAATTTCTGCAGCCCGGTCGGGAGCAGGTCGCAGCGCCTGTTTTTTTTTTTGCTTTCTTTATATATATACGTGCGAGCGAGCGGACGGTAGAGTGGGGCGCAGGGAGGAGAGAGAGCGAACGGCGAGAGAAGGAGCGGCGAAGCACTGCACCTACCCTCTCCTACACTCTCTCCACACACGCGGGAGCTCCGCCGAGCTCCCGCGATGCGAGCGCCCTCACACACCAGAGCGCGCTCCTCCTCTCCACTCACTCTCCGCTACTCCGCCCGCACCACCTGCTCCGGTTGCTATGGGCGAGGATAAGCGCGCGCCCGCAGCTGTTGCTATGGGAGAGGGAGTGACAGCGGAGAAAATGCGGACACCGACGGACGCCTGACATAGCCCGACTAAGAAATGCATTCGCATTTAAAAAAACTCCGCCTAAACCACGGCAGTATGCCTTGTGATAGCTCAGGCTTCTCTTTACACACACCATGTGGCAGAAGTTTTTCTTCGTTTATCGGGGAGCTGCTAAAACAGATGCTAAATAGTGGTTCTACACTTCGGCGCGTCGGCATGCAACGTCCTTCGGGTAAACAGATTTCTTTGTAGTATTACTTTTTGCAATAGCGTGATGAACATGTCCCTGTAGAATACGTGCACTATGCAATCTCCGGTGAAATTTTGAAGTAGATTAACCAAAGTCTTGCTCGCGAACAAGTGTGTTATTTTACGTGTTACCATATGGTCACGCTGGGCCTTTGGGCTCCCTATTTTGGTAAAGTTCGTTGCGTCGTTTTACGCTCCTTGAAGGGTAATTCGTTTCACGCTCCTTGAAGCCAGCCCGATACATTGATATAATAGGGAGAGGGGTGAGAGGGGGGAGCAAAGTCAGCCGCATACTCTGACATAATAGGGAGGGGGGGGGGGGTGCTGCGACGAACCTTCGCCCCCTCCCCCCCCCCCCCACTAAAGTGGAACCCTGCGACGCTTATGGTGACCCCACAATGCAATAAATGCGACGTCGCCATGTGCATTGCGTGCTTCACGTCATTTTAAAATGAGCGCACAACGAACCCCTAATGTTTTTTTTTTTCGCGATGTGTCACGGCCTTAAACGAAATTCGTCGCTTCGTGATTTTTACTGTAGCCCAAAGGCCCAGCGTGACCATATGATCACGGGCCATATTTGGAAAACTAAGCGCCCGTTCACGACGAAATTTTCAGTGTGATATATACACATGTAGATACAATAAAAAATCACATCTGCTTTGACAAGACTCGTAAAAAAAGAAACCGGTCCCTAATGGGTTAAGGAATTCATTGCTGCCATCTGCTCGAATAAAGAGTGAATATCACAAGATATGGAAATGTTTTATTCCACGATCAAATTTCGCAGCACTGATACTGAGCAATGATTTGCCTTCGGCTGTCACAGCCCGATGGTGTGGTGATGTCGACATCGTCTTCATCGTTTCCTACTTCTTCATGATCAGGTAGGTCGACAAACTCAGCCAAGAAGTCTCTTTTAGTTATGCACCAGTTATGGAGGACACAGGCGCCCAACACTATCTTGCACGACTGCAAGCTGGTCTTTGCATCGACAAGGTAGAGACTCCTGAAGCGTTGCTTCAAAAGCCCGAAAGTGTGCTCAATGGCTACCCTTTGTTGGCTGTGACACTTGTTGAATCTTTTCTTCCACTGAGGAAAATGTTGACCATTATCCTTGTACGGTGTGAGCAGTCATGGAAGATGCGGGTATGCAGAGTCGCCCATAAGGTAGCACCCCTCTCCGCATTTAGCAGCCGCCTCGGGAAAAAATGGACTCTCCCTCAGCACGTGGGCGTCGTGCACAGAGCCTGGAAAGCCGATGAAGACGTCGAGAAACCTGTTTTCTTCGTTACAAATTCCCTGCAAAATGACCGACGGCCATTTTTAAATGCGAAGCATCTTATGCTCGGGGCTTTGTCCGTCCCTCCAGCGTCCCGCGTCCCCCGTCCCGTGTCCGGCCACTTTCAGGAAGTAGGGAAGCACCCATTATGCGAACCAGAACACTGTAGTAATGTGAAGGCCGTCAACCACTACTACAGTCATCAGAGTTATGGCCGAGAGCACAGAGAGGCTGCTTAGCAATGGCTAGGCAGGTGGTGTCTAGGTTGACCCCATTCCTTCATCTTGCTTGCATGTGTTTGGAGGGGGATTAGTCCGTCCCCTCCTTCCCGCGTCCCACACCACAACAGCGCATGCGCGACCCTTTCTCTCCTCTAGGGATCCTCTACTCTACGGAGCGGTCCCCGTGTCCCACCCCCCCACAGCGCATGCGCGTCCTCTCTCCTCTTGGAATGTTCTACT
>JALIZH010021275.1:0-22679 GCA_030522465.1 Rhipicephalus appendiculatus | reverse complement strand
GCACTTGTATCTCATTCTTCGTTATTGGTCCTACGGTGAACGCACGAGATGTGTTGCTCATGAGTATTGATTGTTTATTGCTAAGTTACCATATAGACAGGTGTTCGTAGAAAACGTAGGTTTGAAAGATACGCTTGTTATGCCGGCAGTATCGTAACGACTGTGCCGATTCAACTTAAGAAGCATAACTTTGTCTTCAAGTGCTTGCGGGCAGGCACTCATGCACTAAGTTTGGAAAGTGTGACCGACGAATAGGCAGCGGAAAGACAAAGGGACCAGGGACAATTCACTTCACAAGGATATCAGAAGCCTGACAAAATTTATAGCGAATGTACCTCGCTGTAGTGAGCATGTGAGATATGTATAAGTTTGTCTAACTGCCTATCTGCCAAAGGAACAGTTTAGGACAACTCATAACGAAAGGTAGCATAAGAAGTGAGATATGTTCGACGTGTTCGGTCATTTCAGGCCAACTGTAGGCCAACATCAGGCCACCGTAGGCTAGCTACAAGCTAAGTTAAGCAGGTCAAGTGAGACGGAGTGTTGGAAGTGAGCAGCCGCCCTTTCAAGAAACCTCTTAGGAAGAGTAATCACTCTTGAAGGAGGTGGCAACAGATTAAGTGCAGCGATGACGTCACCGAAATAACCACCGCATGGAGTTAACTGAAGCTGCACAGTTAAGCTCAACTGGAGATCACCGACATACACATCCGTTCAGTAACGGACATGATTCCAATCCTCTTTTGACACCCCAACACCGGGTGAACGCCTTTGTATGGGACGTGTTCTCCGGCTAGTCATGCAGTCATCCAAATATCATCCGCATAGTCCACATATGTTTTCCTAGAGTATGAACACGGGCAGTACCTTATAGTAGACCGGGAACTCATGTCATGGACTGTCTAGCTACATCACGAGAAATATAATTCTTTATGGTAACTCGAGATTTTTACGGTCTTACCTTGCTCGACGTCACCATGATCAGCACGAATAAGCTCTCCTGGGCGAGAGTTCTTTCAACCTCTGCTTCGCCCCATAATACACTACGTGGGGAATGTAGATTCTTTCGTAAACATGTCTTGCAGAGCTTCACGCGAAGCGACCTGATCAGCGTCGTTGCGTTCGGCATTCACGGAACGCACTTCGAGGACTTAAATCAACCAGGACGTCCGCTCGGGAAACACAGCGCACGCGCTGTCCTATAGTTATCTTCGTTCACTGTCAAGACTCCTGAGAATTCGCGAACTAAACATTATAGCGCAGAACGCGGCCTGGAATTTACATTTATGTCCCAAAATCAGCGGAAGGTCGCTCCCTCTTGACTCTAGGAATGATGATATAACTCATATGACCGCGCCATATACCCAATTTCACGGCCATTGGCTGATTTGTGAATCGCGGGCTGCGTAGTTACTGCGCCCGCCGCGGTAGGCAGCTGCGTGCCCGCGCCTGCACTTGTGATCTTACTGAAGGTTAGCAACGCGTTCAAAGATAAAAGAAAGAAAAAGTGCTCAAGGTCGTGACGAACACGTGACGTATCTTCTTTCCCCCGTTCCATGCCTCCCTGCTTAGCTTCTAGCGCGCTCACTGGGATGAAAGAAAAGCGAAAGCAATTACAAATAGCGACATATCTCTGTAACTCCGCTCGTACTTCACGGATTCTAAAAAAACTTGCGCTGGTCGATTCGTGAGGCAGTAAACTGCTTTATTGGAGCCATTCGATATTTACTTGGATAAGTACTGCCGGGCCCCTTTAAGGGAAGTAGTGTAGGCCATTGCCGAGGTTTAGTCGCAAACAGGACAAATAACTGAGGTACAGCGTTGTCCGAAAAAGAAATGCAAAGGAAAATATTTATGCAGGAAACTCAATTAGCAAGTGTAAAATTTCGGAGCGAGAAGTGAAAAGACTTCGCACCGGTATTTCTTCCCCAGGCCTGTCTTCGCTGGAGACCAAGACCACAAATCATGGGCCACCGCAGCAAGTACACACAGACGATCGTCGCCACAAGCCGTCAGGCACCGCCTTCCCATTAGCGACACGTCGCACAAGTGGGAGGATCCCATCGCCATCGCGGCTAAATCTCCGCGCACAAAACGGTGCGTTGTACGGTGTAGCAAGAGCGTAATTCCCATCTCAGGTTGCGCCACCTTGCGGCACTCCTTGAAGTTTCTTCCGCACTTGTTTCTTTTCTTGAACTTCCCCGTTCTTATAATTGGTCACTTCGCGAGGTTCCGGATTTCGCGAATAGCAAAAAGGCGACGAGGGTTGTAAAAGAAGTAGCTCTTTCTGTAGCCGAAGGAGAGGCGAAGATGCACTGTACGCCATCTGGCGATATATCATGGCGCACCACGTCGTAGTGTCGCGAACCACCCTGGAACAGCGCGTATGTGCCTTGCTCGTGCGGGTAGGTCGACGAAAAGACAAACAGGCTAACGAGGTTTGGGGCGGTGGTGGGTGGAGATGTGATGGTGATGATAATAGCGTCGCTGCCGCTTCGGGGCGCGACGGGCAACGACTAAGTGGCGGCGCTAGAAGCCGCTCGACAGGGAGACCTGTCGCCCCCCTTCGCCATCCCTCCTGCTTATGCCCCCTTCCCCCCCCACCCTTCTATTACCCTTGCTATGTAGATTCCACCAAGTCGATATGCGCGCGGTGCAAGGCTGTTCCCTGTAATCACCAGCTTCCTCGTCGACCACTGTGCTGGGCAAGCTGCGTGTAAGAGAACGGTGCGATTCGCGGACAGAGACGACGCTGAAAAGACGCGAAAGAGAGTGCTGGAAAGGCGGATGCCTGCAGGAGAGCCTTCAGCGGAGAAAATTTAGAAACAGCCTCATTTATAAAAACGGGACCTTTTGTCAAGACCACCCGACAAGTGGCTTTGTCTTCTTCAAGGCAAGACCACTTCTGCAAACGTTGGCGCCAGCCCCACCTTCTAAGATTTTTCATTTATATATACTTTTATCTTAGTTGAAGTGATTACTAACTTCTCACTTCACTGTGATGAATCACAGAAACTGTTAAAATGTAAAAATTCGGAGTGATAAAAAATTCAATTACGTGACGCCACTCTACATTGATACTCAATTCTCATGCACACGGGCTTGTATTTACGAGAAAGATCTAGTGCTGGAGTTGTTTTGTGGGAAAAGTTCTGCCGGTCACTTTGCTGCACGTATTAACGAAGACGACCAGCAGTGCCGAATGAAAGAAGATTGGAGGACGCTTGAGGTTCACCCTCAAGATTGCAACGCGAGAACGTAATACAACCTTGTTCGCATCGCCTTCTGTATCGCTAGCCTGCCCTCGATTCTCGGTGGGCCCTTAAGGCGTGCCGCAAGGAAAAGAACGTCTGTGAACCTGTAAATCGGCCCTTCCAAAGTATCCTAGAATACTTGCTGCAAGTATCGTTCCGAAAAGCCCACTACGACATAATTCTTCCTTTTCTGAGTTGGTGATGTACCCACCACGGGTCCGTAAGGCACACGCGCACCTGCGCAGCTGCGCACGTTGTTGATGCTCATGTTGATAGTGATAGCTAATTACACCTACATGCTTTCTAATTGATCGGCCTTTAAACCAACCACTCGTCGCGCCGCAAATTACATACGTTGATGCCTAGTGTGATTTCACGCTTTTGTTACGCAATATTACATGTGTGAACAACACTCCTCGCGCTACATAATATTCTTATAGCGTTTCTTTTTTCGGGGCCCAGCGAGCACGCGTGGCGATAGAACACCTGCTTGGTGATGAACACCTGGTGAACACCTGGTGATGATCACCTAGTGAGGAACACAAGCTCTGTGATAGAACTCTTGCTTACCACACAGAAGTGTTGCATTCGATTCCGACCCGAATATAATATATTTTTCTTTTATTTCTGATTTTGCATTTATCCCGAATCTTCGCTCACGGGCAGCATAGATTTCTCGCCCAGAACCAACGATGCTGATACCAACAGCGAAATTTCTGCGAAACGAGCTCTTTGATGCTCTCGCGTTAAAAGCCTTGCAACTTCGGCCCCAGGTCCTCTTTGGCAGTAGACGTAATAATGGTGGCGAAAAATAGCAAGAGAATGAACCTTCCAAAGGAAACCACGCCAGGAGGAAGCTACCAGGCACAAGCAGGGATGAAGATGGGCCCACTCCTGAAAGCAGGCTGCACATGAAATCTCGGAATGAGATTGCACTTTGTACTCGGTATGCTTAATATTCGGAAACGAAAACACAATATCACTGAAGCGTTCCGTTCCAGCGCACCGGCCTTGTTGTACGTCTTTCCTTTATCGTGATGAATAGTCCTCGAGACCCAGCGAGACGTGATCAACGCCCTTGCTTCAAAGATATCCGAACCCTGCCCTTCCGTCTTCTCTGTTACGTGTCAACCTTCTTTGATTTAGCTCACAGTTTAGTTCACTCTGAAGGGATGAGGGTTCGTTGATAAGACAGGGCAGAGGTCAGCCTGACGTGTCTTCTTCGAGGCATCCACTCTTCGTAAGGAAGAGAGCCGGAAGGAGCAGCATGTAAAGTGATAATGAGGAAAGAGGAATAGCCAATGCATGCTTGGTCCAGCTCGGAGCCAGGACTTTCAAGATGCGCACCTCATGAAATGAAGGAATACCTTGAAGTCTCGAAGTCACTGTCATAAGTTGACACATATTTGGTGGTGTCCCACGAACGGCTCAGATGTTATCTATTTGAATGTTAATGGAGTGAAATTACAAACGATAGTGAGTGCACAAAATTACGCGATTCGAGAACTCTTGGTATACACCCGGACTTTTAAACTCTGAACACTGAACACACTTTACACCCTGAACTTTCACACTCTCCTATCCCTTTTCTCTGTGTAAGGTCGTGTACTGGTCATTCTGAGCTGATTACCTTACATTCTTTAGCCCTCTTCCGTGCTGTTGCTGCCGTCCTTTCTTCTTACAGGTGTAAATATCAGGGGTGATTCATTCGGGTATCAAGTGCAGCTTTCGGGTCAATGCTACGATATTCAATTCAGAGGCAATCGCTCAGCGGAAAAGGTGCCGTTTTTTCCTCTTTAAACATCCGCATACTCTAATGAGTGTGAATACGAGTTAAAAATATCGGGTCTTATATCGTGTGTTCTCCTGAAAGTTGGTCAGGACGGGCGCCCCGTTCCGGCGCCCAGACCAGGCGCGCGAGGGCGCTGCGCTGTAATCTGACGTCGTCCATCTTGTTTCCGGTGAAAACAGATGACCCGTCGACAGGGAAGACCACCGAGGGAGCCATCGCCGCCGTACGTCGTCGTAGCAGCGTTCGCCGCGATTCGCACGTGCGCACGTTCCAGAAGCGTTCCTTCTGGTCGCGCCATGACGCGAAGCAGACACACGTGCAGACAGAGAAATCAACAAGACAGACGAGCGCAGTAGCCCCCTCGTTCTTGCCTAAGCTACGGCCGCAACAGTAGTAGTCAGTCCAGAACAGACAAATCGGGTCTGCTAAGTGGAAAAGGACTGGGCGCCAATCGGTCCCTCATGCTTGCCAAGTCGATTCCATCGCGAATATTTCGACTATCTATCGGAAGGGAAGGCGCCTTGTATTTCCCCGCCCCAAGGCGAAACGCGCAGGAATGACATAGTACATGATTACGCCTGACGCTTGACCTTTCAGCAAAAGCGAGCAGGTGAGAAAGGTCATGCAGTTTGACTCGAGGAGATTCGACCGCGTGCCTTTGGATGATGCCTCTCTCTCGGGCTGCTCCTGCCGGCACCCTCTCTGCGACGAAGATGGGTTTGGATTCATTATGAAGAAGAGATTTCGATCGTGGCCTCACACACCGCCTCTGGTGGCGGTTATTACGAAAGGCGGCAGTTGTTTACGCGGCGCTAAAGGATGAGCGATCGCCGGAAGGTTAATATGAAGGCGGAGACCTGACGGCGTTAAAGATGAGGGGTTGCTAGATTACGTCTCTCCTGCGACGATTCTCCTAGTCGACTAGTTCTCTGACCCCTAAGAATTAGTTGTTGCCATTGTACCATCTACATTAGGTTTCATGCAGTGTCTGCGCCACATACTCTGCACGCATACGTCGCTAATGGCAAATCGGGCTTCGGGTTAGCGCGACTTGGTCGCTGCATTCTGCAGATATAAAAAATTGCATGTGCGACCGAACGGATTGCCGTTTATTTACATATGTGCACAGACCAGCGTTCAGTAATCATGCTAAGTGCTGATAAATCAAACGCTTATTTGTAACGCATAGTATGTAATATGTACAAATGGTGGGTGGCCATTTATACGTGCAGGTGAGTGGCCATCGCGCCCGCTGGTTTTGCCAGCACAGTCCCTGCTGGCGTTGAAATTTGCGCACACATTGGGAACTTAGATGTGTGTTATTTCGGGCGACTTGTTACATGCCTCTTGGAAATGCTGCAGAAAAAAAATAAGTCGATGATCTCTGCGCAGAACGATTGAATCGTTGTGTGAATGCAAGAACAATGAAAGGTTAAGCGAGTCATGGCCCAGGATGTGGGAATCTAAACTATTGGGCAACGTGAAAGTTTATCTTGAACCACGTCATCGAAGAGCCTTACAATGTTTATACATAAGATTACTTAGTGCAAGAAAAAAAAAAAGAAAGAAAAAAAACGTCGAGTTTTATACAACAGTGAAAGCCGCATTCTAGAGCAGGTGATGACACGCATAGCCGCACGGTTATCGGCATCGAATTAATTACCTACGCTTCTTTGTTTCTAGCCTTTGCTGTCATTTCATCATCTTCCGTTAACTTTGAATTTTTTGAACAGCAACAATGCTGAATAGGGAGATTGCTTCCCTTCAAAGCTTCCTTGATGCCCCAACCTGGTGGTCTAGTGGTCATAGTCTTCTATACTGCTGACCCGAAGGCCGCGGGATCGAATTCAGGCAGCAGTGGCCGCATTTTGATGGAGGCGATAAGCTAGAGGTCCTTGTACGTAGACTAAGGGGCACGGTAAAGAAACCCACGTGGTCAAAATTTCCGAAGCCGAAATTTCCGATTTCGGGCGTCGAACTTTTGGGACGTAAAACCACAACAATTATTATTAAAGCGTCCTTGACTGATGGCGTTCAGCACCCCGAAATGCACACGGCGCGCATAATAGGAATAAAGAAATCTCAGAATTAATCAGTGACCGCCTTCTATTCTCGAAAGTGCAGCAAGCTGTTCATCACACGAAGGTGTCTGGATACGTAATCCACTCGAATGAAATCCTGAACCTAATTCACAAAATGGCGTCTTGTGATAACAGCCAGGTAGGCTGATGACTGCATCGCATTATCGCAATTGCACGACGGTGGCATAAAACAGAGATAGGCAAAGACAATGTTTAGGCAAAGAAGAGAGGGGGCCAGCCGGAAGCAGAATTCATGCAGTTTCGGTTATTATCTTCCTTGAGACCTCCTCGCTTGGTAACTGCCGCAGAGACGCTTACTAGAATGAAGAATTAAACATGGGTTATAAGTCATTTCAAATAAATTCGTGATTGTTGATTTTGCTACGGTATGGCGACTAAAATTCTTAACAACGCAAAAGACACAAAACGACGAAATGAAGGACAGAACGCAACGTCTAGCGCTCTGTCGAGGCATTCCAGCGCACCGAATTGGATACTCTTTTTTATTTTGACCTTTTTCATTACCGGGTATTGTTAAAAGGATAAACTAAATGTCATCTTTTTACTTTCATGCGACTTTCGACGACCTCCTGATAGCGTGGGAAACGTTCTGCCCGAAAGAACAGACTAACGTAATCCCGAAATGCAGTTTATAGAAAGAGAAGAGCAAAGCTGACAGGAAAGGACGTTTGCAAAGAAAATATGACATATGGGACTTGCAGGCGAAACTTCACAGCCATTTTCGATAGCAGCCAACGTAGCGGCCAGCGGACTGCTACGTTGGCTGCTATACAACTAATACTACTAATACAAACTATACTAATACAAACACAACTAATACAATACAATAATACTAATACAATACTATACTAATACAATATTATACTAATACAAACATGCGTGGAGTTATTCCCCTCTAAAACACTGCTTGATACTGGTATCTCGCCAACATCAGCGCGACGCGCGTAATTCACTGGCTCAAATGGATAAACACCTCCGTGTGACATATGGCGCTCTTGGAAGCTGCCGCTGTGCATTCTTTTGAGGGCCAACCTACCGCAGAGTCGAAGTGGCGGACTAGTTTTATCTTCTCTGGACAGTGTATTACATGAAATGATCTGTGTCCGCCGGATTATAGCGTAGATTAAGGGTGAACATTGTATCAAATGCCCTGGTTTAAAATCTCTCAGTTTAATATCCCTAGGATTTAAAATCCTATCGAATGCCCTCGGTTGAAATTTACCAAAAGGATCTCATTGGTTCGACCCAACGTTCATGAGCCGTCCTATGTAGACCTGTACGCTTTTCAAAAACATTTACTCCCTACTTTCATTAGCGCTATTGTGGACGCTCAGCGTAGTAAAAAAAATTGTGAAGTACACTTTGTACATTCCAAAGTGTGTTCGGCGAAAGCTTGAGGCCATTCGACTGACTATGCCATGTCTTTTTTTATTGTTCTAAATGTTTTATTTTCTTTATATTCGACCTTATATAATTATATGTGGCTACAGACGGCCTGGCGGAAAATTATCACGCTAGTTTTACTGCGGCATTGAATGCTGCTCATAGCAGCCACAGCGGAACTCATCATTCCCTACAGGCCGCTTCACTCTGATAAATAGAGGGTAATGATGACCTCAAATATTTGAGCACTTGAGCTTCTGAGGAACGCTTGCGATCACGCGGGCATGGCTCGACTGCTTACAGCATGGCAACACGGTCTAATTCAGCAGCAAAGTCTGGTTTAAGACCCAGTTCGCTCGTTTCGCGTCATTTTTGCAGAACGTATGCGTTTTCACAATACTCGAGTCGACGTTGCTTCATGCGTTCGAAACATAACCTCACTAAAGAACGCATAGACGGATGGATCCAACATGCCACGTCCGCCACGTTCGTGTATACAAAGACCGCTTGCCGTCGTGATCTTCGCATTACCCGCGAACTCTTCGCCGTGCTCGGCCACGTCGGTCACGCGAGCAGACTTACACGTTCGGCTGGCGTGATGGTTCTGACAGCTATTCAAGTTTTGCTGTTGTGCTTACTGTGGCGTGAGACCGCTTGCCTGTCCGCCGTGGTGGTGTAGCGGTTAGGGTGCTCGACTGCTGACCCGAAGGTCGCGGGTTCGATCCCGGCCGCGGCGGTCGCATTTCGATGGAGGAGAAATGGTAGAGAGAGGCCCCCGTGTACTGCGCGATGTCAGTGCACGTTAAAGAACACCAGATGGTCAAAATTTTCGGAGCCCTCCACTAGGGCGTCCCTCATAATCATATCGTGGCTTTGGGACGTAAAACCCCAGATATTATTATTATTATTATTATTATTATTATTATTATTATTAGACCGCTTGCCTCCCAGTAGTAGCCGTTGCGGCTTTAATACCACCGTGCAGGGCAATTCTGCCGGAGAAGTGGTTGCCCGCATAGTTTCCTGCAAAATTTACTAGAAGGAACGGTGGCGCTGCGATCGTTTAGCCAAAATGGGAATAATGTGTTGCGCACCACCTGTCCTGTCCTCTTGATCCGTTACTCGTTTGTGCATTTCGCTCAGCGCAACTACATTACAAAGGGAATGATGGGCAGTACGTGGATTTACCTAGTCTTCGTGCGTTCAGCTTCGAACGCTCATGTGGCTGTGCTTATTGTTGTTTTGGTTTTCGTTTAGGGAGTGTAGAAGGGCCCGTTGCGAACCTCGTGAGCTGACTTGAATTGGTGAGCCTAACAGGGGTCAAGGTGGTGATGCGGGTGTGCCGAAAAGTTGCAGAAATTCGTCTTGCGACAAACTGACATCATCCAGACCACACGGATCCACAGCGAGTCGTAACAACGGAGCATAGGCAAATCCTTGTGCTACCCGCCATTTCCATGCTGGCTGAAGCGTCATGCGTTGCAGTGCTCGCAAACACTAAGACTACATTTTCCTTTGGTGTGCTACTATGAAACTCCACTGTGGCCAGCAGTTCAAGAGTTTCTGTGTTATATTTGACTAAGGTGAATTTTGGCGTCGAACAGTGCTGTGTTTTATTGGAGCGGAAGCAGTTTTTGGTATGCTTAATGCAGTTTTCGGCAGTGAATAAACGCGGGTGATATCGGGCAGTTATCCTGGGTGATCGCTATGATACCGGAATCTGAACAAGATTGGGAGGCAACTAAATCGTTGGACTGATTGAAGGAACACAATGTTTCTGTTATAACAGTGCGTGGCTGATATAAGCTGACAATATACAATAACAGCCAACAATAACTAGCATTATAGCATATAACCGCCAACGTTTAGCCAACCATCACTTAGTTAAGAATAGCCGGAATCATAGCAACATTAGCCGCAGTTGAGTCAGCGTTATTCAACACTACACCGCATCAGCTGACATTAACCATAGTGGGGAGAATGCTTACAACTGCCGGAGAGAGCTGAGAAACGCCTCAACTCGAGACAAGTGTAATTCGATCAGAAATCATTGGAGATCGTCGTCATACTTCATTCCACAATGTGGGCAGAAGAGACCATAGAAGGCGTTGTCTTCGCAATGCAGGTTGATCGGGGAAATGTCATGTAGATGCGCCGCTGAACATATGCAATATAAATAAAAGTTAAGCTGCCGTTTGAAATCCTGAGCCGTTCTACGAGGTGTCATCATGCCTTAAGAAGCTCTTAACAGTGCGTGGACGATAAGGAAAAATGACAGGGTAAATGTAGGCCGTTTTCATGTGCCTTTTTCTTATCGACTGTGAGCCAACTCGACCAAGCTTCCGTTCTTACAAGCTACATGTCGTCATCCCATTTGCCTAACACGACACATCAAGCGAAAGGCCAGATCAACGACGGTGGGATGGACAGTTGATGGCATTGGTCGGCAAAAATTGTGGAGCTCGCTCGGACTCACTCATGAAATATATTTTGCGCTTAGGGCCCACTAGGACTCAGACTCACCAAATTTTTCCTGAGCCGGACTCACTCGGACTCACACTTACGAAAATTTTCTTCAACCGGGCTCACTCCGACTCATACTCACCAAAATATTACTCACCTGGACTAACGGCTCGATCTGAATGAGTCGACTCATGAGTCCATTAGTCTAGAATTAGCTTTTTTCGACCATATTGTCAATGCTCCTGAACACCAATACCTCACGCAATCGGTGCTCTTCTTGGCACCTTTTTATATAGTACCTTCGAATACGAGTTATGAGTGGTTGTAAACCAGTAAGGACATTTTTCTTGAACGAGATGACAACAAAGGATATATTTATCAAGAGTTAGGGGGGAGGGGGGATTTCAAGGCACCCCCTACGTAATTCACGCCTCCGATCATTAAATATTGAAATGGTGTATGAACGATACTGCTTTGGAATACGTGTGAGTAGATGTGAGTACATGCGTGAATCCAGGTAAGGCTCGTATTAATGCTGAAGATGAGTAGGACCACCTGTCGGCAAACAAAAGTGAAACTCACTCAGACTCGCTCAAGAAATATATCTTGCACTTTGGATTCACTCGGACTGAGACTCACCAAAATTTTCCTGAGCCGGACTATCTCGGACTCATACTCACGAAAATTTTCTTCAACCGGACTCACTCGAACTTAAACTCACCAAAATATTACTCACCCAGACTCACTCAGACTCACACTCACGGCTCGATCTGAGTCTGAGTGTGTCCGAGTGAGTCGACTCATAAGTGAGTTAGCCGACCTATGGTTGATGGCGATAATACAAATATAGCAGAGGTGAGAAGTGGATAGAGGGGCGATTGAAAAATAACAATGAAAACACGGGGAATAGGAAACTTTCTATCTTCGAAGCTTGGCATGACGAACTATAAGCTCTACAGGGTTGACGGGGCTTGCAGGGGGTGAATATACCGACAAGCCGTGAATATACGCGTAATAAAGGGTCAGGGCGCGTTGGCCCACCCCATAAAGAACGCCTATTCGTCGACGAACCAGACCTATAATTGTTGAAAAAGGCGTGGTACAGCGGCTTCCCTTTTCGAGCCATGTGTGGCCACAGAGGTCAGTGTCTGTAGTTCAACGTGAAAGCGTGTCTATGTGTAAAACAATTTTTTTGGTTCCGAGTAAAAGAGCCGTCACCGTACCCCATTCTGGGCGCTGATCGTACTCGACGCGCTGCTGTCATGATTCCAGCGGCCCCAAGGTACAAGCTATTGTGTGGTACTTTCTGGAGCGCTTTGTGAGTGATAGGCAGCGGACTGCCTCCCAACGCATTTTGTAATTTTGCGCGAGGCTTTAGGACGCTGGCTTGCGTGGGCGTTTCGACAGAGATGCAAGTTCCGGTTCGGGAGAAAGACAACTCGTGTTTTACCTCCAGCCGGAAGCTGCTACAAACGCCCATGCCTCGCAGCAGCGGCTGCCCGGGGCTTTACGGTATCTCGTCGGGATTTATCCTGTCGCCCGACGTGGACCCTGTATAGGTAAAAAAAATGCTTCCATGAAGAAGAAGGTTGCCCATCTTGTATTTAATTATTTGTCTAGTTTTCAAATGCCCAGTTTTCAAATGCAAAACATCAGCTCTGCGTGGACTCCGCCATTCGGCACCGAGGAGTGATTTCGAATAATCTGTTACGCATGGACTTTAGTAAGTAGGACGCGAGCTTTCTTGCTGACATGAAAGGAACGCTCACCTTACCAAGCAAGACACGCTATACCACCGCGGTGGACGCGCAAAAAATTGGCTGAAGTTCAACTCTTTTCGGTCTTATTATCATGAGCAAACAATATGCTCGACTTTGTTTTACAAACACGCCCATTGGTCGAAAGTTAGTTGTGGCGCCTCACGTGCGCGCAAGTCTACACCAAACGCTAGCGGAGTTACACGCGTTAGATAATCGAAACGCGGCCCTTGTTCGTTTCGCTCTTTTCTTGGCTACGCCTCTCCACCTCTCCGATGCACCCCGTCGCCGTGCGAGGATAAAAGAGCAGGGAGCGTGCGTGCCTGCTAGCCGGCAAAGAGGTTCGCCGAGTCCATAGGTTCTGTTGCTCATGACATCACCTAACCGGATAGCTGACGTCACGGCGACCACTGGCGATGGTGGAAAGGCAAGAACAGGCGCACGTGAGCATCTTTAGTGGTTTATTTTCGCTTAGTCACGTGGTACCTTAAGAGCGAGGCTCCGAATGAGCACATTTGCGACGTTTCTCCGCTGCGGATCACGGGGTGTGACGTCACGCCTGCGATACTTGCGCTCCGACGGCTCAAGCTCGACGCGATGAATGGGCATGGGAGACATGGCGGAGTAGAGCGTGCGCTCTGAAACAAATCATCGCATGGTGTGTACAGACCTACCGCTTGCGCTGTACACTAGACGGCGTTGTCTCACACCGACCCAGGGCGTCTCCCTATTACCCCCCCCTTGCCACAGGGTAGTGACACCCACTGAGTGCGCCACCGCCATATTGGGTCAAACAGTGGAGCTGTCGCATTGTGTGAAACTGCCACATTGCGTCAATCAGCCGACGCTGTCAACACCCTGTACGAAGCAACTCTCACATTAAGGCGCCCTACACCGGCTGTGCTTCTGAAGGCGATCAGGCTCGTAAAGTGCGTAGAGCTCCTCGACAGTATTAAGGGTTTTATAATCTCTTACTATCATCATCATCATCAGCCTGACTAAGCCCACTGCAGGGCAAACGCCTCTCACATGTTCCGCCAATCAACCCGGTCCTGTGCTTTCTGCTGCCACGTTACACCTGTAAACGTCTTAATCTCATCGGCCCACCTAATTTTCTGTCTCCCCTCACGCGTTTGCCTTCTCTTGGAATCCAGTCAGTTACCCTTTAATGACCAGCGGTTATCCTGCCGACGTGCTACGTGCCCGGCCCATGTCCATTTCTTCTTCTTGATTTCAACTATGATATCCTTAACCCCCGTTTGTTCCCTGACCCACTCTGCTCTCTTCCTGTATCTAAAGGTTACACCTATCATTTTCCTTTCCATCGCCCGCTTCGACGTCCTCAATTTAAGTTGAACCCTATTTGTAAGTCTCCAGGTTTCTGCTCCGTAGGTAAGTACCGGTAAGATGCAGCTGTTATATACCTTCCTCGTGAGGGGGATAGGGGTAGACTACTAATCTCTTACTATAAGAGTACCCGGTTACACACGGCACTTTTTCGCACAGAACGAATTATTTGACATTGCTGCTTGTATGCCTTATTCTTGATCCGCAGAAGCGACACTGGTTTCCTTCGCAGCTATCTTCCAGGCAAATCTTCCTTTTGTCAGAAATGTTGCGCTTGTCGCAAAGATCAGAATACAGATAGAACTCGGCGCACGTCTTTTAACCGGATAGCTCGATGGCAATGTCATAAGGACGTTGTTGTTCACGCTGTTAGGTTTAGCGCATAACCCGAAGGCATCGTTAAACATTTACTTCACAAGTTGGTATAAATGGGAATAACAGAAGCTCACAGCGTCTCCAATGTATACTCGAAGAAAAAAGCCATCATCTCTCTCTGCGCAGTCAATGCGTCGATACTCCCCGTTCATCTCCGAAAGCTTTCTGGACCCCGCCTTCTTTTGTTTCTACCCCCGTGATCGGTCCACGTCTCGTGAAGCGTCGATGCCATGTGATGACCTCATCGTGGGGCGTCACGTCATGTCAGTTCACAGGGACGTCACGATGACGTCACAACTTTTGTTGCCTTGATGATGACGTCATATGGTACCGCGTTCACGTGGTAACCTTTTGTAATCCCTCGTGTTGACGTCGGCTGTCAATTCTCGCGTTTGATGAGGTATCTAAGGCTTTGGGCTTAAAAACCTAGCAAGTTCCATGCCGCAAAAGCCGTCGCACAACGATACTGTTGCCGCTTTGATTCGGACACCTAAAGTCGCGCCTTTCGTTTTGCCCCGTTAGTGCTAAGTCTTATCTTCGTTGTTTCTTTACTTAAGCCAAGTCAGGTCTTTGCTTCCAGTCGACGGCTTGGAGCGTGGGTCGCCCTAGACTCCTATCTCTTTGCCACTCTGCTTTCTACCATTTCAGGGGCTACAGCTCCCCTCTCTATATACTGTTTGAATCACCCGCCTTAGGTCCGCTTCATCACGTGACCCCTTTCCCTCTCCTCCTTTCGTCAGACTCCCCGCTCTCCACCTTTCACACGTGAATATTTTTTTTAGCGTGATCAGGCACATCACGCTCCAAAACCGAGCGCCCATGGTCCACATGAGCAGCTTCGCTGTAATGCTTGCTTGGGTTTCACGTGCCGAAACCACAACAGGATTATGAGGCACGGCATTGTGGGGGACTCCTGGTTAATTTCTACCTTTAAAAAAGCCAAGGACCCCGAAAATCACTTATTGGTATGGTTTCCTGCGCACCTTGGCACCATTGAGGGTGTCTCGTTCAATCCCAACCAGGAAGCGCACTCGGCTCCGTGAGGTTTGACTGACCGTGTGCCGGCTAACGCGTCATCACCTGGACGACCCGAGGCTCTCTGACCGTGCAACGAGATGTGCAAGTACCACTATCTCTCAAGAAGACTACTCCTCGCTATGCAGGGCTCAAGCTGCCACTCTCAGATTGCTGCTACTAACAAGCACCTACCCAAGCCCTGCGGCACTGCACTTAACGGTTCCCACACCCGGACTGCCCCCTGTTTGGTGGTTATGCGGACTTCGAGCATGTCTTGTAGGGCTGCGCCTACGCCTGTACCCCATTACCCCAAGAGAAAACGAAGAAGCCTATTGAGGTCCAGTACCACACCTCTCAAATCCAGATCGTCCAGAGGGCCCACGCGAGAACCGTCAGGTTTAACCTGATGGTCCCCGAGAGGGCCTAGCCAGGTGTCGTTAAGTTTACTCGCGTCTATTGTGGACCGAATAAAGTCGTTTCACTCACTCACCTCCTGCGGATATTTAACATGCACCTCAATCTAAGCACACGGCTGTTCTTTGCATTTCACACCCATCGAAATGCTGCCGCAGTGGTTGGGAATCGAACCCGCGTCCTCGAGGCCTGATGAAGTCAGGTTTATTATATTCAGACGCTGAAACATGCTCATATAACTTCGTTCACTTCGCTAAAGTCCATGTACCATGTTCGTAGCCCCCCTGGCGTGGAACACCCATGCAGTCATTCGAGACGAGATGAAAGGGAAACCTTTAAGCCAGTGGGGGCCACACGACGCGATAGATACGAGACGTAGGTAAACGACAGGCATATATCTACGAGAGAGGGACGTGATCCTCGGAGCGCTGTTAACCTTTGCGGTGGGCCCCGTATCGCACGCAGATAGGCATCGGCCATTGACGACGACAAGTCCGGATTTAAGAGCCGCAGCGTGTGTACTGTAAACGCATCGTTTACGGCGATTTCCAATGCATGCCACATCGATCACCAGCCGTTCCATTTATGTTTGTTTCTTCCTTGTGGTGCAGTCTTCTACCGATTCCTGGGTGATCTCCTTTCCCGAATGAGACATGCTCCCACTTGGAGGATGGAGATCGGCTGGGCTTGTCTACGAGCGGATCAGGTCTTCCTTAAAGAGCGCCTTGAATGCCAGCTACATTCGACAAGTGCACGACAGGCAAGCTTGGCTCTATGTTGCCCTTATTAGCAGGGGATGGACGACGGTCCCGTCTCTTAGCAGTATAGGGCACCGTTGCAGCTGAGGGCGAAAAGTGTTCTGTTTTCTGAATTATCTCTGATACCGCCAGAGAACGTGTCGTTGTGTTTACGCAATTCCTAAATTTGAACTACAATAGAATGTTATCTGTATTGCATCCGCCGCTCTTGGTCGCTAGACTGCTGACCTAAGGTCGCGGGATCGAATACTGGCCATTTTGGCCGAATTTCAATGGAGACAACAAGATGCTATAGACCAATGCGCTTGGATTGAAGTGCACGTTTAAGAACTCCAGGCCACTGAATATTTCTGAATCCCTCTACTACGGCGTCTCTCATAATCATATCGCGGTTTTAGGACGTATAACCCCAACAACTAATATCTTCTCCGCATTGCAGGAAGGGTGCTTATTTTGGAGTGATATAACATGGGCAGAGGGATGGGCGTGAAGCATGGGGGGAGGCGCGAAGAATGCAGTGTTTTGAGACAGAATTCTTTGACGAGGCATTAGTGGTGCCAGGCCTGAAACCGGTCATGAAGGGAACGGTGTTTCCGCTCCACTAAAGTCGTGCTGCTAAGAAATACAGTTTACCCTAATGAGCTTCTTCTTCTTCTGCTTCTTCTTCTTCTTCTTCTTCTTCTTCCCCCCTTGCCCAGTTTAAGTTCACTATGCTATGCAGGGAAGGATGTTATATCACCACTCACGTAGTCGGCTATTTCTTGGGTTTAACTGTGGCCTTCTTCATTTTTAGCGGACCGGTGGCTAGCAGAGCTGGGCAGTATCGAAGATACATGTATCTTAGATACTATCTTAGATACTTTTTGGGTATCTTGTATCTGTATCGCGATACGTCTCGCAAAACGAGTATCTGTATCTGTATTTCCGATACATTGAATAATGTATCGTGCATAGGTCGGCAAAAAATGTGGATCTCATCAGACTCACTCATGAACTATATCTTGCGCTTTGGACTCACTCGGACTCAGACTCATCAAAACTCTCCTGAGCCGGACTCACTGGACTCACACTCACGAAAACTTTCTTCATCCGGACTCACTCGGACTCAAACCACCAAAATATTACTCGCCTGGACTCACTCAAACTCAGACTCACGGCTCGATCTGAGTCTGAGTGAGTCCGAGTGAGTCGACTCATGAGTCCGTTAGCCTAGAATTAGCTTGTTCGGCCATGGTGTCAATGCTCTTTAACACCAATATATCACGTAATCGGCGTTCTCGGCTCCTTTTTGATGTAGTGCTCTAGAATGCGATTATTGGGGTTGCAAACGAGTAAGCACATTTTTCTTGAAAGAGATGACATCACCAGATATATTTATCAAGAACTTCCCTGGAAGAGTTGGAAGGGGGCAGGTTAAGGCACCTGCTCTATCTACGTAATTCACCGCGCTGATCAATAAATATTGAAATAGTGTATGAATGATACTGCTTTGGAATACGTGTGAGTAGACTTGAGTTAAAACCTGAATCCAGGTAAAGCTAATAGTAATACGAAGATGAGTATATAGGACCATACGTCGCCAAAGAAAGGAACTCGCTCAGACTCACTCAAGAACTACGCATATCTTGCGCTTCGGGCTCACTCGGACTCAGACTCACAAAAATTTTCCTGAGCCGGACTCACTCGGACTCAGAATCACGAAAATTTTATTCAACCGGACTCACTCGGACTCGAGCTCACCGAAATATTACTGACCCGGACTCACAGACTCAGACTCACGGCTCGATCTGAGTCTGAGTGAGTCCGAGTGAGTCGACTCCATGAGTGAGTTCGCCGACCTATGGTATCGTGTATCTTAAGATACAAGATACTACTATAAAAAACGCCACCCTGCGAAACAACAAACGTCAGCTGAACTCTGCTTCTCAAGCTGATACTGCTGCCACTAAGCCGCCTCAATAAAGCTAAGGACAGTGATATTCCTTTGTCTTTTTTGCCAGAGTGCTCTAGTGAGCATAAGAAATAAGGTCTATACGCGTCTCTACTGGTGGAGCAATGTCACGCGATGGCGCTCGAGCCATCTCGACAAAAACAAGCGCGCGAACGTCTACGTGCAGCCGACCTTTTGTTTCTCCATATTTTCTTTCTTTTTAGCTGATGTCGGTGCCATGAACCTTGTTTGCAGCCACAGTACTGGGCTGCGTACTACAATGCGTGCCGCGTCTCTCGCTCAAATTAGGATGCGGCTATAGTGTCGTTATCGAAGTTTGTCTTGCGTGGTGCTTCGTTGCAGCCTCAAAAATGCAAGAATGTGGTTGCTTTGCGTCTCGCTGGTTTCACACAGATTTGACAGATCTCTTCGATGTAAGCTTGACTCGCACACTATGAGATTGACTGCACACTATGAGATTATATGCCAGTTAGATTCTAACAACCATCGCTCCACCGGTGTCGATGCTATATGCAATAGAACAAGCACTTACGTAACAGATGATATTTTGGCGTACTGTATCTTTGTTCTTCGCGCTAAATATGCAAGAACATTTTTTAATGATAGCTTGATTGTTAGCACCAGTGCTCTCTTTGCTGTACTCCGTCTGCATGCCACACATTACCTAGGCCTCTGTGCAGTCTTTTTTGCCCGTTTGTTGACTGTAATAAATCTTTTGTAACCTCCTCCTCTATTCCTTCTCTTATTTATTCTTATATTTAATTGACTGCGTCATTACTACTATTTAAATATCTATATTCCATGTGAATTTGCTGTTCAGGCGATGTTAGGGCCAAGGTAAAATAATCTGAGCGTGCCTAGTGCTTTCAGGAACAAAAATTCTGCTTGTACGATTTAATAAAACAGCGAAATTGAGTTTACATTATAGCAATGGAAATTATAACGAAAAATCTTAAAGACGTTAGAAAGGGGATTTGAGAAACATATCAAGTACTACGGTTTTTCTCATCATCGTCCCCACGAGCCCTTTAGTGCTATTTTCCGTGGGCACTGAGTTTTCTATTGTCTGACTTTAACACCTAAGTTGACGATACATCATGCTTTATTTTCCTAGCTTTTAGGGGTGCCGCCTGTATCGTGTTTATAAAGGGTGTCACGTAACTGGAACCAAACATATACAAAGAAGTGCTCAACCTCAACTGAATAAATCCATAGGGACTATGATAAAACCAACGATGGGGTTTACTGCCACGTGGCTCTCATTATGGTATCTTTATATTGCGCTTAATTTTTTAACTAGGATGAGAGATTTAACATTTCTGATATTCATTTTGGGGCCAAGTGTAATTCTTTGCGTTTTAGAGGGCATTCTAAAACGGCAGATCTGACTTTTTGTGAAAAATTACACGCTACGTAGTGATTTTCCCGGCGTTTAAAGAAAGCCGGAGAAATATGACCACGTTACTGCGCTCGTACGCTACTGTGCTGAGCGCTCTCAGACGTGTTTCGAGCGGACGGCGGCGAAATAAGGGGCCGTGGCTTAGGCATCGACTCCACAGTGCGTCACCATTTCTGACCGCCACACACGGCAAAAGAAACACTATCGTCCCTGACTAGCGACAGGCTGACGGTCCGCGCTCCACTTGTTTCGCTCGATGCCTGTTTAAGAGCGCTGCAGTACGATAGCGCATGAACGCAGTCACGTGGTTTTATTTGATATTTCGCGTGCTTTCTTTAAAAGCCAAAATATATTCATCATGCAGCATGTACGCCGCCAAATAACAATTGCATCGGTCGTTTTTAAATGCGTTCTACGATGTGACCAAGCACACTCTGCCTTAAAGTGAATAACAAAAATGTTGCATAATTGACCGCGGTTAATCAACCAACTAAGCTCAATACAAAAATACCATAACGAGCGCCGCATTACGGTAAACCATATGCCATTAGTTTCATTCAGTCACGGTTAAACGCTTTTTTTTATATTTGGTTCTACTTACGTGAAACACCCTACATGTATGCTTATTCACTTAGTCATTTTTTATTGCGGTACTGCCTCGCTATTTGACTTAGGTGTCGCTTTCCCTTGTTAGGTCCCCGTAAATTCCTTTTTTTTTGTGCATTACAAAAAAGCTAGTAAGCAGGTTAGAAGTTGCAATAGTGTGAATAGAAGTGATATCCTGCGACGCTTTTTTGCCACGTACAATACATCTGGGAAGCTTCTGGGCGGCAGAAGTTCTCTCAGAGAGGAAATTGTAAAATATGGCACGTTAGTGAATATGTTGCTAACGAAGAGTTTACGCAAGTTGATAGGTAGAATATGAAAAAATCACTGCAGTTTTATATCCTTAGTGAACTGTGATCGCTGACTCGATAGTTATCGTCTTCACATGATGATTCACAAGAAATATCGCTGCCAGCGTTATTGCTGCTCTGCAGCTGTCGGGTGATCAGCTTCTATGAACGCTTACGGACAAGGTAAGACTCTGCACCGGTATTTGTGCCATCTTGCGGAGGCTTCTTATTGAAGTTCTTGCAATTAATGGCAACCCGCTAGCTGGTCGCCAAGTAGAGCAGCGACACCCATGAAACACTAAAGTGTCAAGTAAACAAATGCCAATAACTTGTTTCGGAATGAAACTAATATACTTTAAGCAAGAAAAACATAACTTTCGGGATTAAAACCGATATTTCATTAAAATAAACAAAGTTGGTCGCAGTTAAGACATTTTCAAGCAAACACTTCTGTACATAGGTATTTGAGTCGTAATTATATAGCTCTATAATAGCAAATTTCCAAATGTATCGAAGTATCTTAAGATGCAATTGGGAAGTATCGTATCGGATACATTCATTCTGGAAGTATCTTGTATCTGTATCTCCGATATTTCTTGCCCGAGTATCTTGTATCGTATCGCGATACAATTTCAAAGTATCTTTGCCCAGCCCTGGTGGCTAGTAGTGCGATTTACCCAATTTTTGTGGCGCATACCCATTTATGCTAGACCGTGACCACATGGCACAGCATGACGACATTAGACGCCGACAAGCCGAGCCCCTAAGGTGCTTCGCACCTGAAAATGACATAAAAGCGTCCGCCCGCCTTGATCATATAGACTATTTTACGGACGGGTTTGAGTGCCGCCATACTGGGCTGTTAACCTTTGTGTTTTGTATCTTTAACAACTAAACAAACAGTGTTACGGTAGACGCATACGCGTGAAAGCAGTTGAGTTGGTGCATACGACGTTTTATGGCCTTAATAATTCACGTCGCGATGTACAAAAATCAAGAAAACATCGGCTAACAGCCCAAGATGGCGGCGCCGACATGTCTTGCGGAAAATAGCCTATAGAGAGCGTTAAAAAGCTCAGTGGTTCAATATTATTCCCTCACTAATCCCTCAAATTTAGTACCTTACTATTACCTTGCTCGCATCGGGCTTTGGACGCGTAGAAACATTGTACTAATATGTAATTTGCTGATGCAATAAGTATAATTCGTGTGATAATTGCGAGCCTGCGACTTTTGGTACCAAGGCCACATTCTTTCAGGATCTTCCGTACGAGTGAAAAGAAGATAATAAAGCAATAACTGCGTGAACAGTAAAGATGAATTTATTGTCCAGGTCGCTCTCCAATTCCGCCCACAGTGCCACTTCCTGCGTCTGCCCCCACGCTGGTCGCTTTTGTAAGCGACACGTACAGCTTCCTCTGAACGATGCGACGAACGTCTTCGTCGGCCCCTGGGTACCGAACCCACGCACACTTTGTTACAACGGGAAAAGGTGCACTCGGACGGTGCGTCTACCTTCCGGTCGAATGCAGGGGTGCTAGATAATTGGGCGCTTTTTGTGAGCGGGCTCACAATCCCAGTGTATAGGCTCGTCATAACGCTTCGTAGTTAAACGGCGAAAAAGACGGGACCAAGAAAGAGGAGACACATAGAAGGCTCCACTTGCAACCATAAGTAGGCAGACTCATTCATGAGTTGTCTCACTCAGACTCAGGTCGAGCCGTGGGTCTTCCAGCAAAAGAGACTGTGGGGGGGGAGGGGAGTGTACAAA